>JANHZT010015879.1:0-11583 GCA_032468215.1 Stegonotus admiraltiensis | reverse complement strand
TCCTTTTGGAGAATGGCGGTATAGAAATCAAATAAATAAACAAACAAACAAACAAACAAACAAACAAACATCTAAACTGATATACTTTAACATCCACCATATTATCTTTCATTATAATTTCAATAGTATAACCCTCAAGTAGAAAAAATACGAAGTTGTCCATCTATTTTCTTTTCTCCTGTACACCATATTTCACCCAATTTTACAACAATCCATCTCCTTTCCTCTTCTTTCTCTTCCCTCTCTTCCCTTCTCCCCTCTTTTCCCCTCTACTTCCCTCTGTCCTTCTCTTTTCCCCTCTCTCTTCTTCTCCACTTCTCTCTCCTTCCCTTTCTACTCTTCTCCTCTCCTCCACTTCCCTCTCTCCTTTCCTCTCTTTCCCCTTAGTCTTTCTTCCCTCCACTCCTACTTCCTTCCACTCCAATCCATTTCCCTCTCTCTTTTTGTTGTTGTATATATTCCCAATACATACATGGTGTATTTTCCAATTCATATATCTTTCAACTATAACTATACAACTTCTTACAGTTACATTCGAAAATAAAAGAAACAGACTTAATCACTTAAACATGTGTTATTGATAATAGTAATAATTATAATTATAATATCATATTAATCTTCATGTTAATAATTTTACACACATCATCATCCTAATCATATATACACATACACACACACACACACACACACACACACGCAACTAGAATATTATTCTTTTAATACTAACATCACTTCATTGATCAAACAGCATATTGTCTGAATACCAGTTTCTTACATCCTAACATTTCAAGCTTACCACCATTTTCATTCTTTGTGTCTATTTTTCATGTTTCTTTTCCTAACTTATTTGACTTTGTGATACATTGCTTTACACTCTTCCATTCTAAACGTCCACTAATACTTTCCCCTCCACATTATTATATTCAAGGACATGATACGCTGTTTCGTTATTCATATTCCCATTATTTAACTCTTCCTCTCTGTACATTTTAAAGTTTGTTAATACACATAAATATATCTCCTTTCACATTATCTAAAAAATAGTCATATTTTATACACTTTTAATAATACCATGATTCAACCTCTCATTTCCAATTAATAATGAATTCTCATTCATAATTTTCCAGTTTCATATCTATTTGTGGTAATGTTTATCCTAATATTTATTTATATTAAATACCAACTAATTGTCCAGCCTGTATCATTCTAATATTAATACAATTATTAATATATAATCATGACATATCTATAACTCTTTTTCTCCCCTTAACCATTATCTCTTCTCCACATCCCATCCTTTAATCCTACCTTTTTTTGACTTGTCTCCCCTGTTTTCCTCTTAAATCTTTTATTCCATTTACTTCGAAGTTTATATTCTGAATCCATAATTTAATTTTTTCTCCTTGCCCTGTCTTTTCCCACTGTTTAATTTGAATGCTTTCTGCTCTAAATCCTATCGTTTTCCTCCAAACCTCTTCCTGTTCCTCCCATTTCTTTTTAAAATCTTTTAAAATGTTTTTCCCATTTTAATTCCTAAATTCTTATTAATTTTAATAGTGTCTTCTCCTTGTTATTTTCTTTTTGCTGGTTTCTCAGTTCTAATTCCCCTTCTGTTACAGCTGATGATTCCATTCTTTCCTTCTTGTCCTGGTCTTTGCTCCTTGTCTCTTGTATACAATTTTCCTGTCTTCTATCTATATGATCAAATATTTCCACCACGTCCTTGTGTAGTTCCAGAATAAGGTCCTTAATGTCCTTAATGTTTTGAATCATTAACTCCATTCCATTTGAGTCTCCACAATCATCAGTTCAGAAACCAAACCTCCAAGTCAAGTTTAAATGTCTCATCAATGTTCAATCAAATCAGGTTGGTTACTTCAGGGATCCTCCACTCCTCAAATTGTTTTTGTATATCCAATAGTATTTAGGGGTCTCCAGTCACAAATTCTTTTTTAATATTCCAGTCTCCAGTGGTTAGAAGGTAAATATGTATAGTTCAACAGTTATTTCCCTTCATTTCAATATTTACTCCTAAGCTGCAAAAATTCACTGTCATCAACAGATGGTGCTCTTTACTTCACTCTGCTGCCTCTCTGCTTTTATTTTGACAAATCCAATTTATTGCTCTTGCTTAGTTTAACTTATAACTCCATTACTTATGGCAAATTATTTAAAGAAAAGGTAGGTTTATAGTTCCAGCATCTTAACATGCCTTCTTAATACCACACCTCTTGTTTTGGGGATTTCATTTCCAACTTAATTTTTTAAAAAACAAATATTTACTTCTTTAAATTTCCAATATACTTTTTCACAATAGTTACAAGCCACTGTAGCAAATTGTTCTAAAAGGTATTCCCCATAAATTTTTGGGGGGTCCGGCTTCAGCTGTAAATCTTTTCTTACCCAGGCGACATACCATTCACCGTTTCTCTGCTCCTGCACAAACTTATGGTTTCTGATTGTTCCCTGGCTTCATGGCAGCCATGTTAACT
Organism: Stegonotus admiraltiensis; assembly: GCA_032468215.1. Classification (NCBI taxonomy): domain Eukaryota; kingdom Metazoa; phylum Chordata; class Lepidosauria; order Squamata; family Colubridae; genus Stegonotus; species Stegonotus admiraltiensis. Next base: position 9,091 of record JANHZT010015879.1, on the reverse strand, counting down.
GCTGCTGCTCCCAGTGTTCAGATAAGGGGGGTTTCCAAGTCAGGGAGGGGAAATGCGGCTCCCCTTAACCTGCAAGGCAGTCCCCCTTTGCTTCACCACCCGTACAGGGTGGCTATGGCTTCAAATGAAGCCCCCGACAGGGAGAGCTCAAAATAGACCCTTTGCTTCTGAAGGCGCCAAAAGTTCAGCCAAAAGGGCTACTTCAGCCCAAGTTTTTGAGAACCATCTTTCAAGCACCTTGTTGCATTTTGAATGCTGTCCCTTGCCATGAAGCTAGCTTCCTTAAAATTGAAACTTCTGCCTGGATTTACAGTACATCTTCCTCTATTGGCTTAGGCTCTCCTCTTTCCAATCAGTTTGGCTCCTTTAATTATAGCCAAATGCTTACAGTGTTCCTGAAGCCAGACAATATTGCCATATTGCAACTTTATGGCTGTTCATGGCTAGTCATCACCTTCATGGGCTATGTAGGTACACTAGCTGATCTCAAACAGCAGGTCTTTGATCTATAGCTGCAAGCAAACTTTCCAGCTTTAGCCAAAAACATTCCGCACACTTCCTCCAACCAGTTAGATAGTCATGTAAACCCCAAAATTCAGAAGGAACTTATCCTTAGCCAGATTCAATGCCCTCCCAACAACCATTACCAAAGGAAGATACCAAAAAGTCCCCTTTAAACAGAGACTGTGTTCATAGAGGTATAACATGAATTGATCAATGAATTGATGGAACATGTTATTTTCTATTGTCCTCTTTATGCAGGTGCTTGCTAGTAATTATAATTTTCATTCTTTACTAAATATCTTATTCAATCTGATTTATTTTATCTCAAATTGTTATTATCAGATCAATCAGATTTTATTTTCTTGACCACAGCGAATTATTATTTCATAATCTGCACAGTATACTATATTAACTCTAACCCTTTTTAAATAGAATGTATTGTATTGTATTGTATTGTATTGTATTGTATTGTATTGTATTGTATTGTATTGTATTGTATTGTATTGTATTGAGTAGTGGGATTCAGCCAGTTTGCAAAGGTTCAACTGAACCGGTTGTTAACTTGGTGTGCAGGTCGGTGAACCAGCTGAATCACCATGTCCAGTCCTGCCTCGCAGCCCGCCCCTTCCCTCCCAGCCACTCTGTGCCTCGCCTGGCCTCTTCTGAGGTCATTTTTTTTTTGCTTTGATTTATATGCCGCCCTTTTCCGGAGACTCAGGGCGGCTTACAATGTGTTAACCAATAGCCTTCATACTTCTGTATATTTATACAAAGTCAGCTTATTGCCCCCACAATCTGGGTCCTCATTTCAGCATCTTGGCGCTCCTCTAACCGCTCCCTGTACCCCTCTAAGCAAGCGACATTGGTTCAGGCAAAATCCCAGGGCAACTCTGACAAGGAGCCCTGAGGGAGGGACAGAAGCTACTAAATAGGCAGCCAAGCTAAGTGTCTGAAGGACCCCATCCATCACCAGGAGTCCAAGTGCCTCAGCAGGCGGCAAGAGAGACCTCAGTTGGGTTCCTTGGCAGATGAGGGTTTCATGGGGGGGCCAATCTAGCACCTGGAGCCAGCTCTGCCCTAAGGAGGCCATGGGCATCGTTGGGGATCCTGCAAAGAGGGGCTCATGATTCACGAGTGGTTGCTGGTGCTGTGTGGCTACCTGAGTGGCCTCTTTGTGGGCCTGAAAGTGGGTGCGGTACTGAGATGTGAGCACTCTCCCCCCTCCTCTCTGCAGTTGTTCACAAAGCTACCACCATTCCTGCACCTGAGCAAGGCCATCCTCCTAGCTCGCATCTGCCTCCTGGGCACACTCTATGTCTGCCTGCACGAGTTCATTGAGCAGTTCACTGAGCATGCCCAGCCGCTGCTGCCACTTCCTGACCTGCATGGTGGACTGTGGCACTGGGTAAGCTCAGAGACACACACAGAGAGAGGGATGAATGGGCGACTGGGCATGTGGCTGACAGTTGGCTTCCTGGAGAGGACAGGGAAGGGAAGCAGCTGGGCTGCTGCTGACTTTCATTGGGGAGCTGGAGCAAGATGGGGCTCCTCTTGCCATCTCTTCTCCCTCACCAGGCATGGCAAGGCTTCCTGCCCCTCACTTCCTTCCTTGGAGAGGGCGGGGAAGGGAAGCAGCTCGGCTGCTGCTGACTTTCATTGGGGAGCCTGGAGCAAGATGGGGCTCCTCTTGCCATCTCTTCTCCCTCACCAGGCATGGCAAGGCTTCCTGCCCCTCACTTAGCCACCCATCCCCCTTTATCGATGCAATTTGGGGGTGGCAGGTGGGGAAGGGTGGGACAGGGGAGAAAGGGTATTCCCAACTCCTGAGCTGACTGGCTTCTTCTTGGGAGCTCTTTGTCTGCCTTTCAGTGACAACCAACAAAAATGAAGTTTTTGTGGACAGAAGAGCTTGCCCCACACACCTTAAATGTGGCAGCATTCCAGCTCTGGCTGGGAAGGGGCAGTGGCATGGGTGCTGCAAGCAGGACATGGCAAAAAATGCAATGGAGAAATGAGACAGAGCTGGAAATCAGGCAGGCAAAGAAATGCTTGGGGGAAACAAGGACATCTGGGCAGTGGTGGTTGGGGTAAGTTCCATGATGCTGGGTTGCAATGGAGAAACAGGCAACGAAGGGGCCAGCACAAGGGAAGAAGGAGGCCGCTTTCCCTGCTCCTCCTCCTTCCCTCATGCTGGCTGCTGCACTTCCCCATTGCAGCATAGCGCCCAGGATCCACTTTGATTGTGGGGGGAGGGGACTCTAACAACCGGTTCACCCAGGGGCAGGTTGGTCATTGTGGGATGCTCATCCCGCATGTGTGGTAGAGTTGGAGTATGGGGTTGGGCCATGCCTCCCATGATGGCCAACCTGACCCTGGGCAAACCAGTTGTTAAATTATTTGAATCCCATCACGTGTTGTGTTGTGTTGTGTTGTATTTTTTCCTTTTATCTTAACTAGCCATGATTCTTATGTTTTATTTGGTGATCTATGACCAAATAAAGAATTGATTGTTTGAAGTGGATAAAACTTGAGATTAGTATTAATTGCTTGAAAGTTACTTGTTCATAGGGATATTGTTGATATTCATTAGGGTTATTATTTTATCTGTATTTAAAAAACTTGTAAAAAAATCAATATATAATACTACATCAGTAGAAGTTGCCAATAGAAGAGAAAACTGTAGCAGCAAAAGCAGAAGAATAGAAGAATCTTTCAGAAAACAGCTGAAAATAGATCAGTTCTTTAAAAAAAGCCTTCCCTGTCTGCATTGTATTCTCTTTGTACACAGCCTACATGAGGTTTCCAAGCAACTAGTCAAAGTTCAGAGCTGCAGCTAAATAAAGCTTTAATGAGATTCTTACATCTGCAATAGCCTGAAGCTGTTCAAGATACTAAAGGACTTAATTGTTAAACAATAGATTTAGAGCACTTGTTGCAATAAGTCAGTGAAAAAGTATTTTATTTCTAATAATGTCATTTTCGTAGATTAAATTAGTAGGTAAACATACTTTTCAAACTCTATAATTTAAAATCATATAAAAAATGGGGAAATGATGTCATACTATAGAAATCACCGGTCACTTACAATTTGCTTTGATGGGACATTAAAGAAAAAGGGGGGAAAAAACACATCCCATTATATTTTTATTTATTATTTATTTATAGTCCAATTTTATTATTTTTACAAATAACTCAAGATGGCAAACATATCCAACATACCTTCCTCCTCCTATTTTTCCCACAACAACCACCTTGTAAGGTGACGTTGGACTGAAAGAGGGGGACTGTCACCTAGGTGGGTTTTATCCTAAAGGTGGGATTAAACCTCACAGTCTCCGGGTTTCTAGCCTGGAATCTTAATCACTAGATCAAAATGGATATATAACTATGTTACTTACGTCTTCATAGGTTTCTGCATGAATCCCCGTAATTGCACAATACACTACATCTGACTTGGACAACTATTATGAAACTTTTAATACCATGAAAAAGTCTGACCATTCTCTGATGACAGTGAGAAAGAATAGTAGAATCAGCAGCCACCTGTTAAAATTCCTTCTCTAAACATAGAAGCAAGGAAAGCTTCTACAAAAAAAGAAATCTGAGCTGGAATGTCAAAAACACAAGTATATCAGATAAAAGACTTACTGTCAAAAACCAGAATTCCAGTTAAATGAAAAAATGCAAAAATAAAAAGCCAAAAATAAACTGTAATAATTAAATAATCAATACAAAAATTATACTAGGTTTAAAAAAAATAAAACAAAATTTGGCAATATTCAAACTAAATAATATTGCTCAATTAATAGCAGTGGTATATAAAATAGATCTTAAATGCTCAAACATTTAAAGGAATATAAAATTGGCAAAGAAAAATATTTTGATTGTATTTTCAACCACTTCATCACAAAGTCCTAGGAGTAAGGAATTTTCCTAGGCTTTCCTTTAAAACAATTGTTAAAAGTGTTGCAGTGTATTAGAGTTAATGCTCTCCAAAATTTAGTATGGTAATATTGGAGAATAGCTTATAAGGTGATCTGACCTAGTCAGAATAAAAATAATATATTGATATTAAGATACAGCCTTGCTCAACTCCTGTATGCAATAACTAACCTCAAAGAACACCAACAATCTCCACAACTCCTGTACAGATAGAAATTACTGTATATTGCACTTAATTTTTAATCTTCAATTTTCATAAAGTCTATTTATTATTAACAAAAGCATGAATCCATCTACAGTAGAATTTTTAAGTTTGTACCATTTCCTACATCTAGAAAAAAAATGCAAATCTAAATTCAATAAAAGAAGCATATCCAGCAGATTCAGTTTCAATTAGATTAGTGCATACGTTTGATCTATAATCAAACATCCAGTTCTAAAGCTTAACTAGCTATTTATGTTTTGAACTGACCCAAGTTTACTATAAAGATGTTAAACATAATATTTTCATAAAGTACTTAAAAGACTTAGTGTCTATAATGAACAGGTAAATCCAATGGTGGGATTCAAATAATTTAACAACTGGTTCTCTGCCCTAATGACCAGCTGGATAGGTATGCCTGGGTGGTCCTGTGGCTGGGAGGGCGTGGCCAGGGTGGGCACGACATGGGACTCGTGTGGTGCTAAGGCAGGACTTCCCTGAGACCCTCACTCACTCATTATATAGGGAATCCTCCAGTTACAAATGTAATAGAGCCTGCCAATTACATTTGTAACCTGGGGAGTCATTTGATTGAATCACATTAAATGAACGTGATCACTCCCTGCCTTCCCTAATGCATTTGTTAATTGAATGCACAGGTCTTTAAATGCATATGAGGTATCTCAGGCTGGGGAACAGCATGTGAGGCCTAGTGCTGGAGCAGACCATCCAAGGCCTCCCCCAATCCACTGAGATACCTCGCACTCCCCTGTGGTCCTCACAATTGCTTCCCCCACCCCATCCTGCCCCACTGGGTCTCCACAGACTTGGCCTGCTTTGCTAGCATCTCAGATTCCACTTACTCCTCCCCACCCCATTTCCCATGGATTACTTACTTTTTTTCTTTTTTTTTCTTTTTTGCTAGAAATGTATATTTTTTACTAATATCTATTCTGTTAATATAACTAACATTATACACTTGAAGCATTGTGAAATACAATCTGATCAGAAACAAGAAATTTGACAAGCCTAATGTACAATGCTTGATAGTAGCATTATAAAAAGACTTTCCATGAAATGTTTAAACACTCAGAATTTTTAAATCCGGCAATCTTATGTCAAAAAATGAATACCTTTGAAACATTGAATTTTGTGACATGGATTTCATGAAGACAAAACTACATTAGTTGTTCAGTGAAGTCTCATTCTAACATTAGCAAAAGGTTTCTCACAGACTCTCAAGCAAGTATAAAAACTTGTTGGATTTGTGATTATTCCCTCCTATATTGGAAGCTGTTCTTCTGTTAATGGAAGCAGCTACTTGTTAACATAGGTACCTTCTAAAATTTTAGCAAGTACCAGTATACATTTTGGAAACAGTAATAGCTGTATTTTAAAGTTTTACTGTGGTAATAAGACCACTTTAGTGACCATTCATTATATAGCTGTAGGGATTTTTCTCCCTTAAGAATTCTGTTGCCTTTTTTTCTGCTTCCTTTATGTTGTTCTAAATAGACAAATTACTAAGAAAAATCAGTTAAGGAGTAGCGCTTTAGAGGATGGTGAGAGAGGAACTACTTTGATGAAATGGGGCATTGGTCTTACCTGATACGCACCTTCTCGTTGGGTGGAGACAGCAGCCAGGAATGGGTATTATCACCTGTTCAGCTTGAAGGACTGAGTCTGTAGCAAGATTAAGCTCCGCCCTTGTTGCTAGAAATATCCAGCTTTTGACGAAGACGATTAACAGACTTGATGTCTCAGGAGAAAGGTTAACAAGAAGACCAGACATGCAAAGGGTGGATCTGGCTGCTGTCTCCACCCAACAAGAAGGTGCTTATCAGGTAAGACCAATGCTCCTTCTCCATTGTGGGTGGAGACAGAAGCCAGGTATGGGACATACCAAAGCTTATGGGCGGGCCCCAGCCTGGTCCTAAGTCTCTGTAGCAGAGTGAACCTGCTGTAGAACCCTGTGGCCAAATGCCGCCTCTGCCAAGGCAAACTGGTCCAGCTTATAGTGCCTAACAAAGGACGAAGAAGACATCCATGTCGCCGCCCTGCAGATCTCGTTCAAGGACACCTGCATGGCCCAGGCCACAGAAGTAGCCACACTGCACGTGGAATGCACTGTCAGACATGATGGCAGAGGCAAGGAACGCAGTTCATACGCTTTGGAGATTGTCTGCTGAATCCATCTACTAATGGTGGAGGAGGAGACCTCGGAACCTAAAGACACTGGCATAAAGGAAACAAACAATGACTCTGTCCTGCGGAAGTCAGCAGTCCTTTTGAGATAAATACGAAGGACCCTCTGAACATCCAACGTATGCCAGCGCCATTCTAAAGGCTGAGCTGGATGCGGGCAAAAATTTGGGAGGACCAGTTCCTGCATGTGATGGAAAGTCGGACTGACCTTCAGGATAAAGGAGGGGTGCATACAAAGGACCATACGGTCAGAGTGAAAAATGCAAAGTCACTTCGTACAGAAAGGGCGGCAATCTTTGAAATCTGCCTGGCGAAGGTAATTGCCACCAAAAAGTCAACTTTGCATGACAGCAAACGGAGGCTGGCAGTATGGGGCTCCTGTAAGGAAGTTCAAAACAATGGACAGATCCCAGGTGGGATATCTGTGTACCACGGGGGACATAGGTTAGTGGCTCCCTGCAGGAACCTATGTATAAGAGGGTGTTGGGACAAGAAGGTAAGGGACCCACAAGTGAGGACTGTAGAGATAGCCGCCACCTGCCTCTGAAGCGTATTGGGCGAAAGTCCCCTCTCGAGTTCGTCCTGGAGGAAAATCAGGATGTAGACAATTGAGGCCTGAAGGACAGAAACCCCCATATGGTCCCATCAATCACAAAAGGCCCACCAAGTGGCCGAATAAATGCAGTCCGTGGATGGACTCCGAGACACTTGGATGGTCCGGATAACCCTGGAGCGGATGTTGTTCCTCCTCAGAGTGCACTGCTCAAGCACCAGGCACTCAGTTGGAGCCACCAAAGGTCCAGGTGGACCAATGCCCCCTAGCTGAGCGAGGCCACACCCTGAGGGATCCTGCAGGGGGGGCACTGACAATGATTTGAGGTTGGCGAACCAAGGCCATTGGGGCCAATGTGGCGCCAGAAGAATGATCTCCGCCCACTCCCCCAGTTTCTTCTGTACCACTCTTGGAATGAGTGGCAGTGGGGGAAAGGTGTAAAGAGGCCCCTTCGGCCAATGACTGTGAAGAGCGTCTACTTCCTCCGCCCGAGGATCTGGAACCTGAGCATAGAAGCGGGGGAGCTGGGCATTCTCCGGGGTAGCAAAGAGATCCATCTCTGGAAAGCCAGAGGTTCAACAGGTCCTGGAAGATGGAAAGATGCAGGCACCACTCTGCGTGGTCGATAGTCTGATGGTTGAGCCAGTCCACTTGCAAGTTGGACATCCCCAAGATGTGCTCCACTGCCAAGGAACGCAGGTGACACTCTGCCCAGAGACCCAGTCTGGAAGCCTCCAACATAAGACCCATGGATCTGGTGCCCCCCTGGCGGTTTATGTGGGCCTTCATGGCCACATTGTCAGTAAGGACCAATACATGTTGGTTCATGATCAGTTGGCGGAAGTGTCTGAGGACCAAATAGACTGCACTCAGCTCCAGCCAATTGATGTTCCAGCGTTGGTCGCAGGCTGACCATAATCCCTGAGCAACCTGCATCTGAAGATGTGCCCCACAACCGGAAAGCTGGCATCCGTCGTCAATATGGACAGTGAGGCTCATGGAAGAGCCGCCTTTTGGAAATGGCTGGAGACCTCCACCAGGTTAGGGACCTTCTGACGCTGAGGGGAACCCGGACCCTGGGTTGAGAATTTCCTTTGCCTGCCCTCTGAAAGGGCAACAGAAACCATTGAAGGTTCCTTGCATGAAGGCGAGCCCATGGGATAATGTGGATGGCTGAAACCATCTTACCCAGTAAAGTAGACAGCAAAGCCAGGGGAGCTGTAATATTTAATTCGTTTTAATTCGGGTTTTAATTCTGTATTTATGTATATTGTATTTATGTATATTTTGGTCTGGCTGTTCACCGCCCTGAGTCCTTCGGGAGAAAGGGCGGTATAGAAATTTAATAAATAAATAAATAATGAACTTTACACTCCTTCTGAACTTTACCCTCTAGGGAATCTATCACTGCCCCCAGATGCAGAATACATGTCGACAGGACCATTTGACTTTTCGCTATATTAATAGAGAAGCCGTGCTCTCAGGGACAATGCATAGTTACTTGGAGATCCTCTAAGGAGAGATGTTCAGAAGAGAACTGAATTAAAATATCATCCAAGTAACATTGGACACGGACAGGGATGGCCCGAAGATGAGCCACCAAGGCAGCTAGTACCTTAGTAAAGGCACAGGGAGCAGAAGACAGTCCCGAGCAGTTTTGCCTTCTGATAAAGGCCTGCTTTTTG
>JANHZT010015854.1:0-11584 GCA_032468215.1 Stegonotus admiraltiensis | reverse complement strand
GGGGGCTCTACCTCCGCCTGTCTGCTCTCCTCTCTTCCCTTTGCCCGGGGAGAGAGTTTCCAAGCCTCCAGACAGCTATTTTTCGGCTGTTCTGGGGCTTTTATGGTGCCGGGGAACGGGCGCCCATAAACGAACGTCTGCGAGGCTCGCGGAGCCAACAGGAAGCTCTACATTGGGCTCCCCTTGAAGAGCACCCAGAGGCTCCAACTGGTCCAGAATGCGGCCACGCAGGTGGTGATGGGAGCGACGTGGCACTCCCATGTGACACCACTCCTGCGTGAGCTGCACTGGCTCCCAGTGGTCTTCCAGGTGCAATTCAAGGTGCTGATTAACATCTTCAATGCACTCCATGGCTTAGGGCCTGGTTATTTACAAGACCGCCTTCTGCTACCAATGGCCTCTCACCGACCAGTGCATTCCCACAGAGAGGGGCTCCTCGGGGTGCCATCGGTTAGACAGTGTTGACTGGTGACACCCAGGGGGAGGGCCTTCTCTGTGGGTGCCCCTGCCCTCTGGAATGAACTGCCCCCGGAGTTGCGGAGGATCCCGGACTTGCGCACCTTCCATCAGGCTCTTAAGACCTTACTCTTTCAGCAGGCCAGGCTAGCTTAAATTTTAATTCTGTTTTAAATTTTTACTAAATTTTATTGGGTTAATTGGGGTTTTAATATATATGGCCGTTTTATTTAATTTGTTTTAATTGGCTTTTAACTTTGAATTTATGTATATTGATATTTTAGTTTGGCTGTTCACCACCCTGAGTCCTTCGGGAGAAAGGGCGGTATAGAAATTTGATCAATAAATAAATAAATAAATAAATACATTCCTTATATAATGTCTTTGAAAGTAACATATGTATCTTATTTTCCCCATACCACAAGAAAGCATGGTATCCCAGTTGCAAGTCATGTCCTTCCAAGTCAATAATCTTGTATGCCTCAATACAATGCATTATTTCATCCAGGTTAATACTGCAGCCTAGTAATACAATTCCCAATTTGGTAACCCAAACCTCCTCTACTTCTTGAATCCTGCAATATTATTTTGTTAAATTCCTCAAAGTATTTTTTCCCCAATTTTATTGGAATTGTTTGAAATAAGTACAGTAATCTCAGCCATACATTCATTTTGATTGTAGCTATTCTTCCTATCAACGATAATTGCAGAGTTTTCCATTTTTCCAAATCTGTTTTAATTTCTTGCAACAATTTATAATAATTATCTTCCTTAATCATTACACATCTTGCTGTCATCTGAATCCCTAAGTATTTTACTTTCTTAGTAATCTGTGTATCTGTTCTCTTCATTAACTCTTTTTTCTGTTTATCTGTAACATTTTTCACTAAGATCTTAGTTTTCTCTTTATTTTTAGACCTGCCACTTCACCATATTCTTCTATTTTTTTATTAATTTATGCCCTAAATTAATTAATTGTAGATCTTCCAAGATAAAAACTAAATCATCTGCAAATGCCTGTAGTTTGTACTTTTCCTTTTTTATTTCCATGCCTTTTATCTCTGAATCTTGTCTAATATTTCTATTTAATACTTCCAATGTCAATACAAATAATAGAGATCCTTGTCTTGTACCTTTCTTAATGCTAACCTCAGTCATATCTCCATTTACCATCACCTTTGCAGTTTGTTTATAATATATCACCTTAATCATATTAATAAATCTCTCATCAAAGTCCATATCTTTTAGTTGCGCTAGCATAAATTACCAGCTCACATTATCAAATGCTTTCTGTGCATCTAGGATCTTTCCCATGTATGTTATAGTTAATCCTCTAATATATGCCTTAGCTATATCCCATACATTTTGTAATGATGTTTCTTCTTTTCTATTCTCTTTAAAGAAAAAGTCTAGTTCTCTTTCCATAAATTGAATAAATTCCTTTTCTTTTAATATTGCTTGATTCAACATCCATTTTAATTTCCATTTTTTCCCTTCCATATAACTTTTATCAGATTATTATCCGTCCAGTTACTTTTTTCTATATTTATTTCTTGTATATTAGATTTTAACTCTGCTGACATCCATATCATGTCTATTCTCGACCAAGACATACACCTATTTCAGTAAAATGAATATTGGTTTTCCTTGGGATGTATCTTTCTCCATGCATCTTGGATGTCTAGTTCTTCTGCCATTTTAAAGAAAGCCTTAGGAAGTGTCTTCCTGGTTTTTATTTATTTATCTTTCTAGTTTTGTAATCCAATTCCACATCCACAATTGCATTAAAATCTCTTAGTATACATATGTTTTCATACTCCAATTCTATTATTTTCTTATGAAGTTTACCATAAAAGTCCTTTGATTAGTGTTTGGTGCATATATCTAAGAATATCTATTTATTGTTCATAGTTATTTCCACCATCAAAATCCTCCCTTCCTTGTCCATAAAGATTTGTTCAGCATTTATTGTCTCTTTTACATAAAGAGCTATTCCCTTCTTTTGTTGTGGTAAACAAGTATATAACTTCCCAATTTGGGGATATTCCAATATTTTATTATGTTGTTTTTTAATGTGAATTTCTTGCAAGCAGATTATGTCTAATTTTAATTTTTCTAATTTATTGAAAGTCCTTTTCCTTTTTATTGCTGAATTTAGTCTATGTTAATTGACATTAATTTTATTTCTTCTTCCATAGTTTACCTATAGATGGGTTTTGTCGTGCTAGTCACTCTTATGTCTCTCGGTTCCTTTTCCTTTGCTATTTCCTCCAAATTTCTTTCATCTTCTTTTTGTTGTTTATTCCTGTAGCTTCCTCTCATCACTTGTCCTCTTCTTTTTCTCTTTTTCTCATTTCCTCTTGTCCAAAATATTGCTCATAAAATTGCTCTGGTTTTTCTATGGAATCTAATCTATGTCTTTGCTCCATCCAAGTCACCAATATTCCCTCACTCCATTTTTAATTAGTTGCTTTCTCAGGAATTGGTATTCCTTCCTTATTTGTCTAACTCTTCTTGGAATCTGTTTTAGGTCTTCTATTTTCTTCCCTTTGTATTTTTTTTAAAAAATGGTTTTTTAAAAAAAAATTTATAAACACAAACATAAAACACATCTTTTCCAAAATGAAGCATTGATCCAGTCACAAATGAATACAAATCACCAACAAATAATTAACACAACTTAATATTTTACTCAGTTATTTTCCTAAATTCTATCAATTTAACTGTGCCATTATCCCCAAAAACCCGTTACTTAAATCTTAAATCCTAACCAAATACCATTCCATTTTTCTCTTCCTTTTTGCTTAGATGGATATATTTTAACAATATAAATCATTACAATTATTATAAACATTTAAAAAAATATTTAATCCTAACACAATCCTCTTTATTTTGCTGTCCTACCCAACATAATCATTTTTATTTATTTTGGCTGTTAAGCACAACATATTCTTTTTGTTTTCTGGCTGTTAATCACAGCATACTCATAGTTAATTTTACTATTAATCCCAGTGTCCTCCTCTTTTTTGTTGTTTCCATCCATCTATACATTGCTTATTTCAGTTAATCATATTTATCATTATCCTTTTTTTCTTATGACAATTTAACATTGAGACATGGTTCTTGCTTAAAACATAACTTTGTATATATTTAAAAATCTCTTTAACATGCTTAATTTCTCTTATATTTTAATTTCCATCAGTATTTCAATTTTATATATCTATGTCATATTCTTCTCATATTCTTATACATCCATAATTAACTTATAAAAACCTCCTTTTTATTATTGCTACCACCTAAGCATTATTTCAGTTTTAATCACATTGTTTTAGTCTTCTTTTTCTTTTTCCAGCCATTTCTACCTCGTTCCTTCAGTTTCTCGCCTGCAAGCATATATTTCCTTCCATTTTCAAAGTCTTCAAAATTTGTCCTCCCTATGTCATATTAAGTCTTTTTCTTATTTTTAATTTGGATAAAATGCATTAAGTTCCCTTCTCTTGTGCCTCCGCTTGATCCTTCTTTTATTCCTGCACCAGTTTTTTAGATTATTATTATTCCAATTATAGGAGCTCCATTGTAGATTCCTTTTCTTTTCACCAGTCAAACTGCCTGCAGACAAGGAAAAAACCCTCCTCCGCAAAATCCCATGACTGTTATCTGTAACGTTCGAAGTTTTCCATAACAAAGACGAGTTACAATGTTCCTTTTTAAACCAGAAGGTGTCCCACATTTTCCAATCCATTTTGTTGCAATTATATAACAGTCCAATTTAAATTACTCTTCTTCCTTTGATTTTAAAAATATCAAATCATCTTCTTTCTTTCTTTTTTTTAAATCCAGTTCCAATTTTAAAATATCCAGTCTTTTTACCATGTCTCAATATTTAATTCCATTAGTTCAAATCTAGGGTTAGTTGTTTGTCAGATCTTTGCCTCTTTAAAGTTACATTTTAAAACTTTCCTTAGCCCCTTTGTTGTTCAGCCGCTGTTTTAAGGCTAGGGGTCATATATTTAATAATAATGTTCTAAGCATTGTTGTAAACCTGGATTGGTTGTCACTCACCCGGCTTCAAGGTGCTCCATTTCAATCCACTTTCCTCCTGCACATTTCTTAGCCCAGTTGTCCCAGCTTTGTGGCAGCCGCCATGGCTGCCGCCCCCCACCGCAGACTCACAGAGGGTTCCCTCTGACCTCCGAGGAACTTGCCTGTTCTTCTTGGTCATCCAAGGCACCCCTCCTTTTTCCCTGTCCCTACAGGACGGTTTCAGTCTGAAGACCCATCGGCAACGGTTTGGCAGCCAGGGTTTTCGTGCGATCATCAGAGCCTGCTATTTCCCCAACTGTCTTGCGCTGACACCAAACCGGAAGTCCTTCCCTTTGTATTTTAAAGGATCATCTCTCACTCTTTGTAAAATCTTTGCTTTCATTGCTTTTTTTTTTTCTAAATCTCACATGCACCTCTCTAGAAAGTCTGTTTCTTGCCACATATCTAGTATTAACTCTAAATATTTCATCACTCTCTGCAAGAATTATTCTAAGGCACCCCCCAGCAACTCTGCCATTGTCTCCCCTAAGTTTTCTCTCCTTTTTTCCTCAATATTCTGGAACCGCAGGTAATAATCAGCCCTATCCATCTCTAATGATATTATTGTTCTTTCTTTATTTTTGTCTGCTAGCGTAAGTCTATTGTCAACTTCTTCACTCATTTTTCCATTTGTTCAACTTTCTCTTCTACTTTCTGCATGCATTGTTCACTTTTTGCCATCATTTGTTGAACATTCTCTAATTTGTCTTCTACTTTCCCTATTCTTTTCTTGAAATCATCATGCAGAGCTTGTATCATCCCTTTTTATTCTACTTTCATCGCATTCGGCTTCTCTTGCTGTAACATAACACACAAAGTCCTCTAACATTTAAAAAGTTGATTGCTTAGACAAAAATTTCAGGATTGGAAGAATAATGATGCATATCTGAGACGCGTGTTAGCAAACATGATTTATCAATAAGTTTTTTTGTGATAGATCAAGTAAGTGGTTGCTGACTTGCTTTAAAATATTTAGTTATCCATTTAATATAAATGCTTCTATATCACTTCAATTAAGTAAGTTTAAGTGACAGAACATTTATAGTAAATGAATAAACAAATGTGCTAACTATCAAAATGTCCGGAAAGCATTTAAACATTCAGATTTACACATGAAGCTAACTAGTTCTGTCTTCTACTCTGCTAAGTTCCTATGGTTTAGATTTAAGCATTTTTTAGAATTTACCGTATATCTATTTCAATAATAAAGTGCCATCATGGAAGATCCTTTCAGATATAGTATCTTTCCAAATTTTCTCTTTGTGATTTGCTGTTGTTGTTGTTGTTGTTGTTTTAAAGGATTCTGGAATGGATTTGAGGATTTTTAAAAAATAAAGAGATTTTAGAAAAAATGGAAAGGGAATTAAAAGAAATATGGACTATAAATGAAGAGGGCAGTAGTAGTATAGGTATAATATGGGATGCAATGAAAGCAGTAGTGAGAGGTTTAGGGATAAAATATTCTTATAAAAAAACAAAAAGAGAAATATATATATAATGGTTGGAGGAGGAAATTAGGGAACTGGAGAATAAATATATAGAAAGTAGATAGAATAGAATTATGTTAGAACTATCAGCTAAAAGAAAAGAGTTGCAAAATATTGAGATAGAACAGGTTCAAAGAAATCTAATACACCTAAACAGGGAATTTTATGAAAATAGTAAGAAAATTTTTAGAATGCTGGCTAGAGCTACACAAGCTAAAAAGGCAAAAAGCCTGATTGGAGTAATAAAAAATGATAAGGGGGAAAGATGTAATATGATGAGAGAAAAATTGTTGATATTTCAGAAGTTCTTTGAAAAGCTACATAAGGAAAATGACATAAATATGAATAAGAGTCAGGCAAATATAGAAAAGCATTTAAACTGTAAAATTCAAGAATATGATAAAGAAATAATGGAATCACAGATAAAAGAAAATGAAATAGTGGAAGTTATTAATAATAGGTAAGGCACCAGGGTTAGATGGACTAGGTGTAAATATTATAAACATTTTAAAGGACTATTGGTGCTGACGATGAAGATATCATTTAATAAAATAATGGAAGGGAAGCAATCTCTGATAATACTGATAGCGAAACCAGGTAAAGATCATACAAACCCAGGATCATATAGACCAATATCCCAATATCAGGATGCTGAGATTTTTACAGCAATGTTGGCAATTAGATTGAATGTATTTATAGAGAATTGTATTAAAAATGACCAGTGTGGATTTATAAGAGGTCGACAAATGTCAGGTATAGTAAGAATGATATTAAACACAGGTTACTATATAAAGAATAAAAAATTGAAGGCAGGTGTATTAGCATTAGATGTAGTTAAGGCCTTTGATTGTGTGGAATGGCCTACATTGAAGATATTAATAGAGAAGTTAGGTTTTGGAAAAAAATTTAGACAAGTGATAAATCAATTATATTCAGAGAATAAAGTGGGTAAAGTTATAAATGATGGTGTTACAGAGACAATAACCTTAAGCTGGGGAACAAGACAGGGTTGCCCTTTATCCCCAGTTTTATTTACATTATTGGTGGAGGATTTGGCAAATGCAATTAGGGAAGCTTCATTGATCGAAGGAATTGGTATACAGAAGAAAACTAAAATAAATTTATTTTCAGATGACACATTATTAATATTTCAAAATCCCGTAGTTATTATAGAGAGTATACATACATACATACATACATACATACAAACATACAAACATACATATACACACACATACATACATACACATCTGAATGAATTTGGGAAATACAGTGGATTACAAATAAACTGGGGAAAATCAGAAATGATGTTATATAACCATAGTAAAGAAGAAGTGTATGTATTGAAAGGAAAATATAAATGAAAAATATTAGAGAGTATTAAATATTTAGGTAATCCCAAAAGATATTCAAGAGTTAAAGAAAATAAATTATGACAAACTAAAGAAAGATATAAAAGATAAAATAGATAAATATGAGAAAGTAAAATTATCATGGTTCAGAAGAATTGTAATGATAAAAATGAAAGTTTTACCAGAAACTATTTTTTTTGTTTTTGTTTTGGATGATCCCAATTAATTTTTTGGATCAAGAATTAAAGCAAATACAGAGGTTGCTGGAGGTTTATTGTAATGGAGGTAAGAGAGCAAGAATAAGTAAAACACTGTGATATGAACCATTAAAAAAGGGTGGGCTGGATCTTCCAAATGTTAGAAATTATTGGGTAGCTAATCAGTTAAAGGTGGTCCCAGATATTATAGCAGTAACTAGAGATTTAATATGGAGGAATATAGAGTTGAAAGAATTAAGGGAAATAGGTGATCCTATAGAAACATGTTGGTTTAAAAAGGATATTTAAAAAATTGCTAGGAGAATTTTAAAAAAAACTGAGAGAATTATGGAATAAATGGAGATACCAGCCAATGCCAGGAATTTCTCCTTTAACACCATTGGTGGAAATGGAGAAATTTCCTAAGATTAAATTGTAAGAATGGATTAGTAAACTAAAAGAAAATCAGATATATAAATGGGAAGACTGGAAGAACAAGATAAAGAATAGAACACAACTAAAGAACGTTTTAGCAGATATTAAATTAAATTGGTTGAATTTAATACAATTAGAGAAATGGATAAAAGTGGAAAAAAAAGATTCAAGGAGAAAGATAGACAGTTAACAAAATTTGAAATGATTATAAAAGAATGTGAAGTGAATGAAGAATATATAGATAAAGAAAGAATTGGGAAAATATATAGAATATTAACTGAATTAGAAGAGCAGGCAAAAGGTTTAAAATTAATTTGGGAATCAGATTTAGGAGAAATAAATGAAAAGGATTGGAAAAATATTTGGAATAGAAGAGTATATAAGAATATGTCAGTTAGAGTTAAGGAAAATGGATATAAAGTGATATGGAGGTGGTACTTGACATCACGTAAACTAAATCAGATGGTAAATCTGACTAGGCAGGGTCTGATGGTGAGGAGGCAGCTGGTCTTGTGATTTGGGAGGAGTTCAATCCTGTCATCCCCGAGGAAGTGGACAGGATTATGGGGAGGCTGAGTGCCACCACGTGTGTACTGGATCCGTGTCTCTCCTGGCTTGTTTATGCAGCCCGAGAGGTGACACGGGACTGGATCTTGCCCTCTTGGATCTTTCAGCGGCTTTTGATACCATCGACCATGGTATCCTGCTACGACAGCTCGAGGGGTTGGGAGTGGGAGGCACTGTTCTACGGTGGTTTTCCTCCTATCTCTTGGACTGTATGCAAGCGGTGTTGGCAGGGGGGCAGAGGTTGGCTATGAGGCCCCTCACTTGTGGGGTGCCCCAGGGGTCGGTCCTCTCACCTCTGCTGTTCAACATCTATATCAAGTCACTTGGGGAGATCATCCGTGGTTTTTGGGTGCGGTATCATCAGTACACTGATGATACCTAGCTTTTTATATCCACCCCAAACCAGCCCAGTGATGCCCTTGATGTGATGTCCCACTGCCTGGAAGCAGTACGGACCTGGATGGGGATGAACAGGCTCCGACTCAACCCCGCCAAACCCGAGTGGCTGTGGGTACCAGCAACTTGGTCCGATTGAGATATTCCATCGTTGACCATCGGGGGTGAGGTGTTACCCCCTGTGGATAGGGCTCGCAACTTGGGTGTCCTCCTGGATTCACGGTTGTCTCTGGGAGATCATGTAATGACCATGACCAGGGGGGCATTTGCCCAGGTCTGCCTTGTGCACCAGTTGCGACCTTACTTGGACCAAGATGCCCTACGCACCATTACTCATGTGCTGGTCGCCTCCCGTCTTGATTACTGCAACGCTGTCTACCTAGGACTGCCCTTGAAAACCACTTGAAGGCTTCAGCTGGTGCAGAATGCGGCCCTGAGGGTTGTGATGGGAGTGTCCCAACACTCCCATGTTACACCCCTCCTGCACGACTTGCATTGGTTACCGGTTGCCCTTCGGGTGAGGTTCAAGGTCTGGTTATCACCTACAAAGCCCTTCATGGCCTAGGCCCGGGATATTTGTCGGACCCTCTGCAGCCAGCAACAATCCCCAATCGCCCGATACATTCCCACAGACAGGGCCTCCTCAGGGTGCCATCAGCCAGACAGTGTCAGCTGGCGATCCCCAGGGGGAGAGCTTTCTCTGTGGGCGCACCCACCCTTTGGAACCAACTTCCTTCGGAGCTCTGGATGGCCCCTGACCTTTGCTCGTTCCACTGCGATTTGAAGACCTGGTTGTTCCGCAGCCTGGACTGATGGGGGGGGTTTCTTAATGAATTTTAAATTGTTTTGAATTGGAATTTTAATTTTTATATTGTCTTTTAATGAGGAACTGTGCATTTTTATTGTGAGCTGCCTGAGTCCTTGGAGATAGGGCAGCATATAAATCGCACTATAAATAAAGTAAGTAAATAAATAAATCAGATGGTAAATATAGAAATATTTGTTTGAGGTTGAAGAAAGAGGTCAGAACATATAAACACATGTGGTGGGATTATGACAGTGCACAAAAAATATGGGACATGTTGTTTAGAGAAAATAGAGCACTTTTGAATGTAAATTTTGTTATATCACCAAGAATTGCATTATTGTTGCTGGTGGAAAAATGGGATATAAATGAAACAAAAAAGGAATTGATTGTAAATTTGATAATGGTAGCTAGATTAGTTGCCAGCTAGATGGCTAAATATTGGGGATGAAATTGAGATATTCAAGGAAATGATTATAAGTCTAAAAAGAAAAAAGAAAAAGTGTAGAAAATTTAAAAAAGAATTTTAAAAATATAAATATTTTATATAAAATAAATATAAATATTAAATATAAAAATTTAAATATAAATTATATAAATAAGTCATTTCCCGCTTCATCACAAGTATAAACCATTTTAGTAATTTATTGACATTTCTTAAAATACAAGAAGCACTCTCTTCAACCATATTTCATCTCGTAACTGTAAACAAAATCTAAAAGCCTCATTATTCATTTCCAGCAGAAATCCATTAAAGCTTACCATAAATAACTACATATCTACTGTAACTTTGCTCAAATAAACCAATTCAGGCTCAGTTAAGTTTTTTTGGCTATAAAAGGCTGCATGACAACTGCAAATTTTAGAAATTAAGCACTTAAATACAAATAACAAATCAAGAGAATAATCTAGAAAACATTTTCTCTTTTGAATCTACAAAAGAAAACTTGCTGAACCTTTTAAAAATTGTGTAAAGAATTGAAGAGAAATTAAAATTAAATCCTATAACCATGATGGTGAACATATGGCACGTGTGCCAGAAATGGCACTCAGAGCCATCTCTGCTGGCACATGTGCCATTGCCCCATGTGCGTTTCTTTCATGAACTTCTGTTTCCCTGCAAATGACGAAACAGAAGCTCACGGGGGGGAAAAAGATCTTACCTCTTGCCACACTGCTGGTGTTGGGATGCCCCACCTCTCACCGGCCAGCTGGTCTTCGGGTCTCTGCTGTGCATGCGTGTGCATGCCCATGCATGTGTATGTCCATGCATGTACGCGCACACACCTTTCCATTTGGGCATGCACGTGGGTGCAGTTTGGGCACTCGGTGTCTAAAAGATTCACCATCAGTGTCCTCTGACAATATTTGAATGAACTAAAGATTAAGATTGTTAGAAGCAAAAGGAAAGAATACAAAGTTGATTGATTTGCTCAACATTAAAATATGTATTTGCAAGTTCTAGCAATCCTTATAGATATTTTATTGTCACCAGGATTGATATGGATATGCATTGATGGTTATGCATATGGATAAGGGATGGGAAGATTGTGGGATGAGGAGATATCAGTTTGTAACTTTATAACAGGTAAAGAGTTATTACATTTCTCTATACTTGTTGAAATGAAAGATGGCAGTCTTTTAAAGAAAACTTTTTTTCTTTTAAATGGCTCTGATGATCCCAGCTGAGTTGCCTGATTGGCAGAGGGTTTTTAAAAAAACCCTCTGACGATCAGGCAACTCAGCTGGGATCGTCAGAGCCTTTTGAAAGCATTTTTTACAACCTCTTTGCTGAAGAGGTTGTAG
>JANHZT010015798.1:0-11590 GCA_032468215.1 Stegonotus admiraltiensis | reverse complement strand
TGAAAATTGAACAGTATAAAATAAGTTAACCCATTAGGATCAGCAATCAAGATCATCGTAAAGAATTTAGATAGTTTAATGAAGGATTTAAAAAAAATTGAATTAAGGATTTAAAAAAAAAATTGATAAGAGATGCCATTAAGAAGCAAACACAGATATTTGATCCAGGATGAATTACTCTTAACTTTTGGGATGATTTGGCATAAATAAGATGCCATGGCAAATTTTCTGCAAAGAAAAACAGTTGGTTAACAGAGAGTTTTGAATTTTTATTTTATTACTATTGTCCTTCTTGTTAACCATTTTGTCATTAATATAGTATAATGATAACAGATCACTAATCTGTAAATTTACTAGTTTAAAAATTGGGGGTTGTTTCTCAAGGGATGGGCACTATTATTGTAGTAATATATTAATCAGTATTCAAGTAGGAGGTAACGTGTATATGTGATGGGGTTTTTTCTTTTAATACACTTTTTAATGTCTTGACTGTTTTGTGTTTTTTGTATTTTAACTTCCCTTTAAATAAAATAATAAAGAAAATTTTATAAAAGAAGAGGCAGAAGTGGTTCCTATGTGGAGTAGTCCATTCCTGAAGAAACTCCCTTTTTTTCCCTCTCAAAGTCCCCCCTCCCCTCAACTCAAAGTGTGCACTCACCATACTGCTTCACTTTGTGGAGTTCCATATCAATCACAAATCTGATTCTTCTGTCAGGAAGAATCAGCTTGTGTCATCCAATTTACATGTTGGAGGACTTGCTGTCCTGGCCTTCCTTGGTTTTGTCCTCAGAAAAGAGATACACCTGAATAATGTCCCAAAATGCAGAAAAAGCAATTTAAGGAAACAAAATGAACTAAAGCCGGACTTATTTTGACTCACCTGAACACAAGATCCTATAACAACATTCCTGTGATGGAAAGAAGCCAAAGTCAAAAAAATCAAACTTTTGGGATGAACGGTAGATTTAATCACAATGTGTTCCAAAACTATATGAGTTTATCAAATTTGTAAAGCTTTTCCTAATTCAGAGGTTAAGGTTGCTATCTGATCCCAGTCAACTGGAAAAGTGACCAACTTTTTTATCCAAGAATAAATTTTTAGCACCACAAAAGATTAAAAGATAAAACTGCTCTGGAACACATTTGCCCTGTTTCCCTTTCCTAAAATGACAACAAATACCCAGCCCTGGACTATCCCAATCCTCTGAGAGGTTAGCTACAAAATGAGTAGGGTTGCTCTGAATCCAGCAGCTCTTGAGAAATCCAACTTACTGGAAGTTCTGGAAATGGAACTTTTCACTCACTAAGGACAGGGAATAACTGAGAGTTAAATCCAGAGGCAGATGGAGGAGGACACAAAAGTCCTGGAGATTCCAAGGATACTCCAGACCTCCTTGCCATTAAGCATTGTGAGGAGGTAGCTGTCATCCTTTAGCTCAGCATTTCTGCATACTAGCAATGCCAGGCCAGTGTCTTTGGGAAGTTATTCTCTAAAATCACAAAATAGCCTATTTTCCATTGTATTGTTATGGAGGACTAGGTCTTTGGATGTATACTGTCTCTTAATGTGGAAGCTCCATTAAGTTAGCTGCTTGAGCAAGACTTACTGACTTTTGGAAGCAGGTTGTCTGTGGCTGTGCCTACATCCCCCTCTTGTGGGTCAGCTCACAATTTTATTTCTGCTTGGATGAAGACACCTCCTGTTTTCCTCTACCACAATATTAAGATAATTTCTTACCATTGGAAATTATTTTCTTTATAGCACACTTTGGCCTGTTTAGGATAATCACAGTCTAAATTTGCCAGTGTGAATTTAAGATCTCTGGCAAATTGTTGAGGTGTTTCCCAGAAGGCAAAAAGCCTCAAGGGAAGGCAGGGTGGTCAGAAGTGCTTCAGTAGGAAGGGGTTCTTAGTGATTAGGAAAAGATTTGGCCTCTGCTCAATCTCTGAGTTGAAGAGAGAATTTGGGCAGAGAGAGAAGTTCCTTTTGAATAATCTGTTTTGATCTGTGAAGGAGCCCAGTCCTGATGAAATCATAAAGCCAATAGAATTCCCATGGAGATGACAGGCTGTTTTTTTTTTCTTCAACCCCTGTGTCTAGGATCAGCTGCCTCTGTTATTTTGGTTTATATGCTTTTTTTGTATGCCAGAGAATTGTTAGAAAGTGCTGAGTTTAAGGACAGAGCTCTCTGTCCTTAAAATACTCCCCAGGTTTTTAACTACCGACCTCATTTTTTATACAGTAATCCAATCCAGAAAAAAATGTATTCATATTCACATTCTACCCAGACAAAATATGGTGTAGTTTCATGATGCTGGGGGCCCAAATCACATGACCCTCTTTTAGACATGTTCCAAAGGTGAGGGATCCAGCTCAAGGAAGGCAAAGGATCAGACTTTTTGATCCCTAGCTCTCCCAGTGAAGATTGCCACTGTGTGGAAGCTCTGTTAAGGCACCCACTTGAACAAGACTGCTTACTACGGTACTGCTCTCTTCCAGTTACTTTCCTGGCAGTGTCCCTGTGGTCCACATCACTGCTCAGCCTTTTCCATTCTTCTTGCTTGGATGAAGATACCCTTCTTTTTCTTCTGCATGCAAAGTCTAACCCTAACCCTAACCCTTCCCAACCACATCCCTCCTCAAGACATGGAGCCATGTCTTAAGATCAGCAATCAGTTTCTATTTCTTCCTCTTCATTCCAACTCAACATCATGATGCATTCTCCCTCATGCTAAACCCTAAATCCAGACTGGTGTGGTGGTAGTGGTGGTGGGGAAGTTCCCATTTTTATAGAATGATGTGCCTCAAATCTGATGTTGATAGTATATTTATAAAAATGAAACTCCTCATCATCCTTGTTTCTGAGGTCTATATCTGTTATTTCTATTAATTTTCACTGTTTACTTCTATAATTAGAAAAATCATTTTATTCCCTTAGGCAAATTTAATTTGGTACTTCTAGTGGAAGAACCAGAAATAAAACATTTAATTTTGAAAGAGCCAACATTTTAACTGCCACAATTCAACTCAGAATATTTAAATATTTTAATCCCACTTTGTCATTTCTTTTTTAAATTTTTTTTAATATTGGGATGAAATTATTATTAAATAGTTTGTTGATATTTTAATAATATTAATTAATAGAGATTTGAAGGATTTCCTTTCTATAGATAAATTTTTAAATACTAGTTATCTCACTTAGTATTTTAGGAAAGGGAGAAAGAACATGAACTTTGACTTTTGAAAAAAAAGTACTGTTAATCCTGAAGAATCAGGACATGTTAAATTCAAAGGATTTATAGCTCAGGCCTACAAACAAGAATCTAGTCCACTAATGGTCGGCACTAAATTGGTGCTAGGTAAGAGTTAATGGAATTCATGGGGGGTGGACTTGGAGCATGTATGGACATAACAATTCTAGGCTGAGTCCTCTCTTGACTCTGACCCCAGGCTCTTCCTCTTCTTCACCTACATGACCCTCCCCTCCAACTCCCTGCCCCCCTAATATTTATATGGCTTCCTTGTAGTTGCATGGCTTTTTTGAAATCTGGGTTCACATGGAAACCTGACAGAGGAGGCAGTAAAGCAGTTTCAATAGACTCTGAAAAACAAGAAAAGCATTAGAAGCCTCCCTCCCCCCTTACCCTCTGAACATGAAGGCCAGAAGTTCAAGACTCGGTGTAATCCGTTGTCTGCCTCCCTTTGACTGTGCCCACAGAGGCTGTAGATAATTTTTCTCTAGTTTTTCTCTCTTTGATTTCTTTATTGTTCCAAAGACCTACTACTAGGGTTTCTATAACATAATTAAATCATAAGGGGGAACATGGACAGCCCTGCTTGTTACTTTGTACAGTAACAAAGTTGGAAGGGATCTTGGAGGTCATCTAATCCAACCCCTTGCTGTAGCACGAGACCTATACTACTTCTGATAAATGGTTGTCCAGTCTCTTCTTAAAAGTGAGTGTTGGGGCACCCACAACTTCCAAAGGCAATTTGTCTTTTGAGACTGGGAATTGCACAGAATCATAGTTGCTAATTCTAATCTAGGCGTTGGTAATATTATTAGTGTCAGGGTTCCAAGTAATATACCCATGACAAACAGAACTCCAAAGCAGGTAGTTTCCTTAAAGAACATTTTATTAGATACGTTATATTGGCACAGACTGGTGAAAACTGACTCTAACAGTTCCCATGGTTTTCGCCCAATTAAAAGTAAAAGTTTTCCCACTTTTCCCCATCAGTCAGTCACATGGTCTAATCAATGTGCTGTCCAGTTGTTTGGTAACTTCACTACTCCTCTCTTCAGCCACCTGTGGGAATGTCCTTGGTTTCCAGAGGAAACTATTTTGTTTTGGTTACTAACCCCCTCCCCCCAGCTATCTCTATTCCCCGCTCCCTAACCCTCATCTCCATAGTGGTAACACTAAAGCCTCAGTCAGGGCAGCTTCAGAGTAGGCCTCAGTCAGGCCAGCTTCAGAGTTGACAATTAGATCTACCACATTGAAAAAGAAGTTATCAAACTTAAAGCTTTTGTTTTTACCTTTCCTACAAAATCAAGTTGCCAACATGAAAACACCAACTATCTTATTCTTATTCTTTTTTGGCTGTTATTCCCATTACTTTCCTTCCTCTCTTCCCCACACCTCCATTTACTCTCTCACCCTGTTTAGACCATTTGTGAACCACAGAGGATGGATGAGGTCCTGTATCTGGTCTAATTTAGGGGACTCTACCTTCAGTCTTAGCACCCTCCTTCAGGGCTTACATTGTCTTTGTTTTAACTTCCTGCAATACTTGGCCTTTCTCTGTCTTTCGTCTTACTTATTTCCCAGATCATATAAATCATATCAAACAACACTCAATGTATGATTCTCTTACGCCCTTGTGAAACCTTCTCCTAAAAATGTACTGTTAATTTTAAGAAGCATTCTTTAGGTTTATTGAGATCTTATTCTTTTTTGGGATCATAGAAATAATCTCTGTTCCTTATGATGAAATACAGTTAACTTAAAGGGCATCTCAATCTTTTCCTAAAGATATACTGTATGATGCTTTTAAAATAAACAAACAAATAAATAAACAAATGTTTGTTCTTTTGGGGCTTTATAAATTCTTATAAAACATTCCTTAGGTTCTCAACGAGTTCATGGGCTTGTTTCTCCTGACTGTTTAAAATTTCAGTTCAGTTATACTCAAAAGTTTTTATGGACAGAAGGTGCCCTAGATGGATCCAATGCAGAATTTACTTCAAGACACAAACTTATATGGGGATCAGATAACCAAACAAATATACGTTTTAAAAAATAAGGAAATAAGGAAAAGAGCACATATTTTTTAGGAAAACAGGTCAAGGAATAATATCCAAGGTGTATTTATTTATTTATTCAATTTGTACAGGTGCCCATCTCAAACAAGTGACACTGGGTGGCAAACAACCATAAAACCAATTAAACCATTAAAAACAGAATATGACAAGAAAAATAAATACATATACATATAGGTACATATACATACATACAAATGTATATGGGAAACAACCATAGAATTAATTAAACCATTAAAACAGAAGAGAAAAATAAAAATAAATACATAAACATAAACATACATTATTTATTTTCTTCTCTTATTGTAAGCCCTTTATGTGTATTTTTCTCCTCAGCCTACATAAACCAAGATTTTTAAAATGCAGCCATAGCTCAGTGAAATCACATCTACTAGTTCTAGGCTTTTTCAGACAGCAAGCAAGAATTCTGTCATACATTATGTCTATGGGATGTTTATGTCTCCAGACATATGCCACTCATGTAAAAAAACACTATATAAAGAAGATAGAAATTCAGTCAAAAGAGCTACTTTTAGACTTTCAAGATTCTGTTAATGTAGCCTAACAATATTAACACATTTAGTCATGTTTCCTGTCTGCTTTACCTGGGAAGCTACACACAAACACACACACACCATAAAATCTCCAGACATTGTGTCAGGCCTCCCAGGTAAACCAGACAGGAAACACGACTGATTTAGTTAATTCTACCTTATTGCAAGACTACATTAACGGAATCTTGAAAGTCTGAAGGTAGGCATTTTGACTGAACTTCTGTATTCTTTATCTTGTGCTTGCCTTAAATGGGTGGCATGTAATTGGGGACATATAAAGGTTCCATAGATACAAGAAAAAACACTTTCCCATCAAAAATCCTA
The DNA here is from genome assembly GCA_032468215.1 of Stegonotus admiraltiensis. Taxonomy (NCBI): domain Eukaryota; kingdom Metazoa; phylum Chordata; class Lepidosauria; order Squamata; family Colubridae; genus Stegonotus; species Stegonotus admiraltiensis. The sequence goes on along the minus strand of JANHZT010015798.1, from coordinate 5,388 downwards.
GTCTATCCATCAGTAGAGTTCATGGATTTGCACAGTGTTTCATTGTTCATCTATCCTGGGGAGATGATAGTCAGTCAGTGACAGTTCAAACAAGCAGGCGGGATTCAGGCACCACGTGGAATTTTGTCCAAGCTTCTAAACAGCCTAAGAAGAGACAAATTACATGGCAAAATCAGTATCAACTGATTTTGATAGAAGAAAAACTCACATTTGCAGAAATTCAACCATCTCTTAGTCCAATCCTCCATATTACCAACCTGCTGCAGCATATTAAAACCAATTATACCATAGTTAGCATCTGCTACACAACACATGCAGTCTCAGTGCCATCTTCAAAACTCAAAGGAGAACTTCATAGTAGAGAGGTCCATTCTTCCAATGATCTAGAAGCACAAATACCAGGATTTGCTATAAGGTCAGAAAGTACAACAGAACAAATTTAACTATTACAAATCATTGCTGTAAGTTGTAGATGGAACAAATGAAGGGCCATTTCCTGAGATAGAGTAGAACTTATCTTCACCCATCCTTGAATATAGGTGGATCAACGGCGGAGGATGGGAAGTTACAGCTCCTCTACTACTAGGTCACCTGCTGCAGGCCACAACACCTGCATGGAAATGAAAGTTGAGAAAAATTAAGGAGGGAAGTTGAAAAATGGCAGGGGACCTTATGGCTCCAAACAAAGGGAGAAAATTTGAAAGACAAAGAGATATTGAAATTTAATCTGTTTGCTACATAGATGGAAAACATACACAGGTTTTCCACCTATGGTAGTTTTCCTCAACTTATGACAATAACTGAGCTCAACATTTTGCTGGTAAATCATTGCAGTTTTAAATCAAGTCACTACAGGACAGTATTCAATTTTACAATCATTTTTACAACAGTTCTTAAGTGAATCACATGCGGTTAAGTCCAAATGTAGATTATTTAGTGGCTGTTTTTTGCCATTTTTTTATTTTGCTCTAAAACAACAAAAACATCTCAAACTGTGATCATGTAAACATTGAATGCTGTAAATGATCATAAATCTGAGCTTATTGCCAAGTACTCAAAATGTGATCACATGAGTTTAGGGTTGGTGTGACTGTCATAACTAAAAGGACAGGTCATAAGTAACTCTTTTCAAGTCTGTCATGACTTTGAACAGTTGAACAGCAACAGGTCGTAAATTGAGGATTACCATTGGAGGGGTAAATCAAGCATGGGACTGATTTTCTGTCACTTTATGTGCTGATACTCTCCTCCCTCCCCTTAGTGTTCTAAATAGAGTTACCTACATTAATGTTTTCATAGTCCTTTGCAGCATTCCAGATTTCCTTGGGAACTTCTGGAAAAGCCTGCTGGACTTCATTGAGCTGTAAGATAAAGAAATGCCTCACACTATTGCCAAGGTGTCTTGAGGAGTAATTCTCCTTCACGTGGCCCATCACACAAATATTACCAGCAAGACACCCTCCCCAGAAATTCCTCAAGTGGAATGAGAGGAAAAAGACCCCTCCCCACAAATACTTTGGTTCCAAGTGAGTGGTTATTAGAGAGTGAAGTCCCAAGAGAAGCAGGGACTAAAAGGCTACAATTCATAGCACTTTAGTGTTGCTACGTACATTGATCCTGGGATGATGGTTTCCACAGTAGAGGAGCTGATTTAGCGCCAGTGAGAACAATCTCCCATATGGGTCAAAGTGCTATGGAATTGACAAAGAAAGGACATGTTTGCTCCTTTCTGAGACCCAAGAATCTCACTGCCAAATCACAATGTGTGCAATTTACAATACATCCTTCTCTCAGCCTCTGGGATTGTCCATTCCCTCTAATAATGCTCCAGCATTCCTAAATTTTATTCCAAAGAGATCCCTGCCTGAAGAACATCAACTTCTGTGACAAGCCAAGTTCTCATGGTACTTGATGCCTGTCAACAATTTTCCAGTTATTGTTCACATAGGGACATTTGATAGGAATTTTAACACTTGATTCTGTGAATGTTTGCACTGGTCAAATGCTCCTTCAAGCTCCTCATGGGATTTCTGGGCCCTTACTTTCAAAACAAAAATGAACTGTTCTGTGGTGGGAGACCATCAAAGAAGGCTTCTGAGTGTGAATTCAAAGGCCTCCTCCACCAACTTCTCCACCTGAAAAGAAACGTAAGAGATGGTGCTTATTACTTTTGGGAAACATTTTCCCATCAATGCCAACAGCAGAAAGGAAATCCCAGAAACGTTGCTGAAGAAGGTACCTCAGGAACATCTTCATCTTGTATCTCCATGGTAGCCATCCAGTAGAAGATAGAGATGTCTAACAGCATGGATTCCACTGGTGGATCCATGTCTGGTGTGACCTTGCTGTGGTATCAAAAGAAGAGTGCCCATATTAGTGAGCAACCTTGTTTCATTTTGCACATAAGAATAGGATAAGCTGGGTCAACTGCTAGATCTGGGGAGATTAAGCCACCTTCCCCTCTCTTCTCTCCACTTCGTAAGGAAAAAGTTTCCTTTGTTTTGGTGACCCCAATTGAAAGGATCCAAAATGGGCATGCTCTAAATGAAACTTCTGAGTAGTATTCAAGGCCAACCCTATGTAAACTGTGTTCTATTGAGCTGCAAGGTGACCAGGGCTTGAGTCACTCTCTGAGTGGCCTTTCCCTTCTTATTCACTGAGTTCCACAAACAGACTTTCCTTACACACTACAAAGAAACAAAAGGCTGAACTGATATCGTATATTGCTAGCAAGGCAGCTAATCTGGCCGTGAAGCTGGTTAAATTGTGGTTCTGCAACAAAGCCTGCAAGGAAACATGAGTGGAGAGAATTAGAGATTTCAAGGTCAACAAAGTTGCTCCAGAACTTCTTCTTTATCCCAGCCCATTTTAACCTGCTATGCTACTGCAGCACCTTGCATTTCAGTCCAAATTGCCCCCATGTTAAAGACCCTTTTGAGCTTTTGCTAAACCTCCTGAGAATTCATAGTAGCTTTTCTCCTCTCCCTTTCCCTCTGATATCTCCCCATCCTCCGTTACTGCCACCCATTAACTCTCCCCCCTTCCCATCACAAGAAGACTATATATATATTTATTTCTGGGTACTGAGACGCTCATTTCCCCACTATTCTTAAGGCGAAACAGTGCAGTGATCACACTGAGGACCTAGATTATGTGATGCTCCTGTGTGATTGAAAAGATTCAGGTTGTCAGTCAGGGCAGCTGTGGAGCACTTTCTCCCAGAGTCCCCAGTGCTCTACCTTTTAGAAGGAAAGCTTGAAACCCTTCTGTGACTCTATCCATCCTAAGGAATCTTTTGTATAACACTGAGATTGGGCAAAAAAGACTGGGATTGAAACCCAGAGGCAAAGCCCAGCCAAAGAAACCTCTACTTCTAAGGGGTACCTGCTATTTGGTCTGTCTTGCTCCTCCTCTCAGAGACCTCTTACTGCAAATATTGGCTCATTTTCAAGTCTCTTTCAATAAGGAAGGATGCTTAGAGGGTCAGGAACAACATTCACATCCTTGAATATAGGAGGCAGAAGATGCCTGGATAGAAGAGTCCACTCCTGAAGGAGCTCCATCCTTTTCCCTCTCAGTGTCCCCATCCAGTCCAAAGTGTGTACTCACTATGCTGCTTCACTTTGTGGAGTTCCATTTCGATGATAATTTTCATCTTTCTTCGGCCAGAAAGCTTGCTTGTGTCCTTCAATGTAGAGTTTGAAGGACTTGCCCTCCTGGTGTTTCTTCTTTTTGTCCCAAAACAGCATTGGAAGACTTACCTAGAACGTTCTCGGAATCTCAGGAACCTAAGAAAATGAATGGAATAGACTAAAACCTCTTTTCCAGACTCTACCTGCTCTATGTCTGGGCCAGAGAGAGCATTTGGCCAAAGAGAGAAGCTCCTCTGTGAAGGAGCCCAGTCCTGAGAACATCCCTTCCCTATCTTACCCTTCTCAGTTTCTCCATCCCAGGGTAAAGGCTCTTCTCACCACAATGTTTTTTGGAGATCAATAGGCAAATTTATTTTTTTCTCCCTCACTAGTCATTTAGTGACTAGGTGTGTTGCTTCTTCTGGACAACTTTGAAGATCAGACCATAGATGTCTTCTACAGCCTGCCTCCTTACCCACATATAAAAAACCCTCCCTCTCCCTAAATAATTTTTTTTCTGAAAAGATTGCAGAATATGCAAACAACTGTTCAACCAGACAAAGCCATTCAAGTTGCACTACCGGATGTCACAAGCTATTCTATACTTGAATGAAAACAAGCACAGGAAAGAAGCAATCTGACTTCAGGCATCACAGCAGCCTGTCTTCAGAAAACTTAAATCATAACCAACCAAGCCCCAATCACTGCCCCTGTCCTAAAGGAAGAGCCCCCTTTCCCGGCTTTTCTTGTTCAGCTAGAATCGAGGACTATTCCGTTCAACAAAGTGGAAAATTGAGAAAATCTTTAGAGCTAGCCCGTCTGAAGACCTATTTGGAAAATAGGAAAACATATTCACTTTGCTCACTAACAACTGATTTCCTGATGTTTGACCCTGGGTGGATGAAGTCATAGAGCCAATAGAATTTCCAGAGAGGTGAAGGCCTCCTTTGGAATCTCCACCTTTTTTACGTACACTTTTTGTTATGTTAAAAAGGATCAAGCCAAACATCAACATATAATTAGAATCAGAATATATATTTTATTTTGTTACTAAACTAATAATTCTATCCTTTGATCATCTTTCTAGGTACATTACAACACTGGAATACAGATGAGAGTGGAGAGCAAAGAGAATGTGAGTACCTTTTATATCAGGTGGGAGGGGGAAGTGGAACATTGTATTATGGGACATGTAGCTTAAATAGAACATGTTATATTGATGATGTTTATTCCAGATTAAAACATTCTGGTATTTCATCTCAACAATACCCCTTCTAATACCAGATTGGTTTAATCGAAATAATTACAAGTAACGTAACTATAATACACTATTTATATATTTACACATAGTCTCTTTGTTAAATAAATATGCTGATTTGATGGAAGTGGTTTAGTTAATATATCTGCGGTTTGTTCTTTCGTTTTACAATGTACCACCTTTATAAATCCCATTTCTGATAACTGTCTCACATGTTTGTATTTAATGTCTATATGTCTGGATCTTTGACCAATTGTATCAGCTTTGGATATGTCAATGGCGGCTTTGTTGTCTTCTCGTATGATTATTGGATATGCAGGCTCTTTCCAAATGTCTATCATTAAATCATCGAACCATATTAAATTGTTTGTCGCTTTTGACAAACATACAAACTCTGCCTCTGTAGTTGAGGTTGATACAAGCTTTTGTTTTCCCGTGTACCAATGTATTGGGCTTTCATTTAAGTATATGACATAACCTGATGTGCTTTTTCTTGTT
>JANHZT010015516.1:0-11621 GCA_032468215.1 Stegonotus admiraltiensis | reverse complement strand
ATGAAGGCTATTGCTTAACGCATTGTAAGCCGCCCTGAGTCTCCGGAGAAGGGCGGCATATAAATTAAAAAAAAAAAGTCTTGATATTTATTTTATTTTATTTTTAAATTTTGTTTTATTGAATTTTTACAATTAAACAATCATTATTCAACTCTTGTGCATGGCTGTGACCATTTACATATCATCATACTAGTATTCACCTATACTCTATATATTTTTACTAAATCTACATTCTATTATTTTCCTTTTTTTCTACTTTCGATCCAATGATACCATTTCTCCCATATTACGTAAAAATCCGAGTCCATCAATCTTTTCAACTCAAGTGTCATTTTGTCCATCTCGGAACAATCCAATATCTTTTTAATTATTAAATCTTCAGAGGGTATATTTGAGCTTCTCCAACATTGCGTGAAATGTCTTGATATTTAATGACCAAAGAAGAATGGTTGATTAGATACTTTTATGCTTAGTCTTACATTTAAGGTGCAGTCTGAACCTTTTCATCTACTTGTACCTCAGATGCACAGAATCAAATTGATTGTAATTGAACAAATAAACTACTCAAACGCAACATAGATATTAGGCATATAAGCCTTTCTCCACTATTGTGTTAAAGTGCTATCCATCCATTGTTAAGTTGAAACAAAACAGCACCATTGCCAAACTCCTTTCTGTCTCTGTTGTACCTGTTCTGCCAAATATTATGGAACTTATAGCAAAATGTCTTCCTCATGATATGGGGGGTGGGGGGGGGTGGGGGGCTTTCTTCTAAAAATTGGTTGCCATTCTTTTTAGTACATTACAAGCCAGACAAGCCAAACAGACGTGATGGCACTGCACAGCATGAATGGTGCGGATCAGGTTTAAGGATCTGTGCCGTTCTGCAATTTAAGCTGCTTGGCTTTTCCATGTGAACTGCCTGGAAATGAACCCAGCTTTAAAAAACAACAACAAAACCCTTTCCAGATTTTAACCCGTTCTTTTGTTGGTCATAGTGGTGGTCAGGGATTCTGTCAAAACCACTCATTCTACAGCCCTTGATTAGTGGGTGGCCCACAGTTCTACCCTTCCCGCCTGAACAAACTATCCTGACTGGGTGGCTCAGTGGCTAAGACATTGAGGTTGTCGGTCAGAAAGGTCGGCAGTTCGGTGGTTCGAATCCCTAGTATAGGTTTCCTGTGTGAGCAGGGGGTTGGACTAGATGACCTCCAAGGTCCCTTCCAACTCTCTTACTGTTACTGACTCTCTTTTCCATGGGCAGATCTTGGAGGACATGTATAGAACCATCTCCTCCAGGGAGAATCAGAGTTGGAAAGGGACCTTCGAGGTCCAACCCACTGTTGAGTGCAAGATTTTCTCGCTTGAGTTGAGTGTGAGATGATGAGGTGGTGATGGACTCGATGCAACCCTTGGCTGTTCTTGTTGTTGTTGGGGATAGAAGGAGAAAGCAGCATTTTCCTTACTTTCCTTGTCTTCTCTCTGCCATACTAAGAAGCTTCAACAAGCCCCAAACAATGGCAGGAGAAATGGAAGGAGAAGTCACTTTGTTCTGATCCCTCTACTATATGACTTACTATATAGTAACTGTGAGAGAAGATCTTGGAGTCTTAGTGGACAACCAGTTAAATGTGAGCCAGCAGTGTGCGGCAGTGTACGACAGCAACCAAATAAGCCAATGCAATCCTAAACTTCATTAACAAAGGGATGCAATCAAGTTCAAGTGAGCTACTAATACCACTCTATAAAGCCTTGTAAGACTACACCTAGAATACTGCATCCAGTTTTGGTCACCACACTATAAAAAAGATGTTGAGACTCTAGGAAGAGTGCAGAGAAGAGAAGCCAAGATGATTAGAGGACTGGAAGCTAAAACATGATGAACGGTTGCAAGTGCTCAGCATGGCTAGTCTAGTGAAGAGAAGGACCAAGGGAGACATGATAGCAGTATTTCAATATTTGAGGGGCTGACACAGAGAGGAGTGGGTCAAGCTATTTTCCAAGGCACCTGAAGGCCAGACAAGGAATAATGGATGGAAACTGAACAAGGAGAGATTCAACCTGGAAATAGGGAGAAATTTTCTGACAGTGAGAGCAATCAACCAATGGAACAAAAGTTGCCTTTGGAAGTTGTGGGAGCTTCATCACTGAAAGCTTTCAAGAAGAGACTGGACTTCCACTTGTCAGAAATGGTGTAGGGTCTTCTGCTTGGGGGGGGGGTTGTACTAGATGACCTACAAGGTCCCTTCCAGCTCTATTAATCTGTATCTGTATGATTGTCAAGAAGAGGTATGGGCTTTGCTTGCTTCCTTGCTGTATTCTGCAGATTGTATCCACATACCTCAGATTCTTCCTCCCTCAGCCCTTTCTCCTACTTGCAGCATATCTTTCTCCCCTGCTGGCCACCCCCAGCCTCTTGTCCCTCTGTTTTCAGGGCAGCTTCCTTGCTGTTGCTAATCCAGGCATCTGAATGATGCTGGTGCCCTCCAGGCTGAGAGCTGCTCCACCAGTCTCCAACCATGTGGGAGAAGGAATGTCTCCCACCAGGTGCAGCCAGCTGCTTTCCATCATCCACCTACAGTCCACTCCAAAGAGATGGCAAGGTGGTTGCATTGAGGAAAGTTGGGTTGCTTTCAAGCAATTCCCGAGGCTTCCGTAGCCAATTGGTGCGGCTGGTTGGCTCTCTGTGCAGTTGCCAAGAATTTTTTCTCCTCAGAATTTGGGGACTTTCCTATACAGGAGGAGAAAATCATGATATGCAGCTTGCAAAAGGAATCAAATCCAGGCATTAAATCCAGCGATGGATGGAGATCTGATAAGCCTTACACGGAATTGTAAGCCTGAGCGGTATTAGCTGAGCTATGGCTAAATAGTGCTGCTTGTTTAGAAGCAGTATATTTTTAATTCACTTATTTTCTCCCCATTCTTTATGTCACTTAAAAGGTAATGGTAAAGCTTCCCCTTGCACATATGTGCTAGTCGTTCCTGACTCTAGGGGTCGGTGCTCATCTCCATTTCAAAGCTGAAGAGCCAGTGCTGTCCGAAGACGTCTCCATGGTCATGTGGCCGGTATGACTAAATGCCAAAGGCACGTGGAACATTGTTACCTTCCCACCAAAGGTGGTCCCTATTTTTCTACTTACATTTTTTATCTGCTTTCAATCTGCTAGGTTGGCAGAAGCTGGGACAAGTAACAGGAGCTCACCCTATTACGGCGCACTAGGGATTCGAACCATTGAACTGCCAACCTTTCGATTGACACTTACAGTTTTGCAAAAAGAAGGTGGGGAATAGTTGACCATTCTTCTTATGGGACCAGTTGGAACAGGGAGAAAGGGGACTTCATTCATTTCACTATCACACAGTGGACTGGTTCAAGAAAACAGAAATGCAGTTTCACTGGTCCAGCAGCCCAGGACAAAATGGTTGTGGAGGGCAGTGATCAGCACCTAGAGAAAAGAGGAGGTGGGGGGCAGTGGCTAGTTGTAACACAGGCCTTAGAACCACAGCAGGCAGCATTAGTGGCACATGCAGAACGTGGAAAATACTGCAGGAAAAGATGGATGGAAGTCATCTTCACTGGTAGCAGGCAGAAGGTGACATCATGAGTTCCTGACTTTGAGGAAGGGTCAGCCCCTGCACCTATGCTGAGCCAATCTTTTTTTAAAAAATTGTATAAAATACAAAAAAAAGAAAAGAAAAGAAAATAGGAAATTAAGGGAAGGAAAGGAAATGGGAAAAGGGGGTGTGAAGTACAAGGGGGAGGTGAAAAAGAAAGCAAAGGGGGCATTGACTTTTTTTTAAAAAAATTGATTTATATGCCGCCCTTCTCTGGAAACTCAGGGCGGCTTACAATGCATTAAGCAATAGCCTTCATACTTCTGTATATTTTATACAAAGTCAGCTTATTGCCCCCACAAACAGGGTCCTCATTTCACCTACGTTTGAAAGGATGGAAGGCTGAGTCAACCTTGAGCCTGGTGAGAAGTGAACTCGCAGTAATTGCAGCAGCTGGAACTAATACCCTCTTTAACAAGAGCATTAGTCTGCTACGCCAACAGGGACTTCCAACCCTTCCTAGCACAGTACAAGATAAATACACTCCAACTCCAACTTTTTCCTTTTACATATTAATATATAACTAGCCATTTCTATAACACCAAATCTTTCTAATCAACAAACCAAAGTTTCATTTGTTTTTCTTCACAAGCACAAATTCCAGAAGCGTTCTCCAAATAAGAACATATTTTCCTCTTTAAATAAAGTATTCCATTTAACCATTCCTGCTTTATCTTCCTTGCTATGGAAATAGTATGTATTTCTATTTGCAACCTAATCTTTGTGAATGGTCACCATTTTTATTTACAAAATTTATTGTATTTTTTTCAAATTCTTTGGCCTTACTGAAGGGTGTGGGGGAAATCTATGCTGGGGCAGTGTTGTTGTGCAGATTGACGATCTCTTGGCTTCTCAATGCTGGGTTCCTCCAACATCTCATTCATGAAACAGATGGGGAAACAGAAGGGCAGAAGCAGACCCAGAGGAGGAGGGCGCAAACCTTGCCATGACTGTGCAATTTGATAAGTCCTGCGTAGTTGGAGAACTGAAACAAACTAGATGCCCGGGAAAGGCGTGATTGAAACAGTGAATGACCATTAATGGCCCCTTGGTCCTGAAAGGCATAGATGAGTCCAGAAACACATCCAAGGCTTGTTCTGTGGTCCTGCAGAAGATGTCAGCCTCATCATGGATACAGGGCTCCCTTGCATCAGATGTTGTAGACTAGAGACCAATCACTCATGTTGGGCATTGCTGATTATTTTCAGCTATTGGCACTCGCCTATTTGGAGACATTATAATTTACTGTTGGTTCATTATTCATGTCCATTATTTGATGTCGGGAACGCATTGCCAAATATCCAGAAGAGACAGAACTTTTATACGATCCAACTTTAGCTGAGGCAGAAGACTTAAAAATGCATTCAGGAACTGATGCAGTTTAAATCTACGGATTTTCTCACAGTTATTTATTTGTGCTGATAGGATATAATTTGTTTCTGTTTTCTGTTGCCCTTCCCTCCCCAAAAGGTTTTATTTTTGTATTCTTTTCATCACTGTCATTGTACACCAGTAGTGGGTTTCAATTTAGTTTGCTACTGGTTTGCTTGTGTGTGTGCGCGTGACACTTCTGCACATGCTCAGAAGCATCTGGGCAGGTGGGCGGAGCCTCCTGCCGCCACTGCTACCAGTTCACCCAATCCAGGGTAAACCGGTAGCAACCCACCACTGTTGTATGCTCTCTTGAGTTTTGGATTTGTTCTTTAAAATATGCTTTGGAGCATTCAAGAACGTGAATAGTAGCATCTACTTAAAACAAATTAAAATAGAAGCCTTTTTCTCAATCATCATTAACTTTGTCTGGGATGAAAATTGAAAAACCAACTTCATTTTTTAAAAATGATATATGCTTGGATTGCTTTAGTAGAGGTATTCCTTCCAATGTCTATGGAGATTCTCAGTCATCCAGGTCATGGTTGTCCCAAAGGTGCTTTTTCAAAAGGCAACGAACTGGACTGTGGTTTTTCCCTTGAGGGAGAAGATGTTTCCCTTCTCATTCAAGAAGCTTCTTCAGCGAACTGTGAACTGAAGAAGCTTCTTGGATGAGAAGCGAAACATCTTCAAGGAAAAATGAGTCCAGTTGCCTTTTGAAAAAGCACCTTTGGGTATTCCTTCCGATGCATCAGAGAACAACACTTTTAAGACAGCAGCTGCTATCTGAAGTTTTTATTAGCAAGTTGGCATGGTATAGAAATTGACTTGTGTTAGATTCACCCTGGAAGAATTATACTCAGATCTGGGGTTAAACATGAGTTCAGTTGGGTCTGTCATTTTCAGCCCAACGCTGTTGTCCTGTTTAAAAAGCAATTGGGAAATCTGTAAATCTTTGCACTTGTTTTTATTTCATATTATTTATTGGTTTTTCTTTTTAATTTACTGTGGTAAGCTGGCCAGAATCATGATTTTTTGTTGAGATGGAAGCCATATAAATATAATACATAAATAAAAATAATACCCTATTAAAGATGGTTTATTTCTGAGATCCCCATTCAAATATTCATTGTAACCAGAGATAGATTACTGAAAAAAGAGAGAGAGAGAGAGAGAGAGAGAGAAAGAGAGAGAGAGAGAAGAAAACCTTTTGAAAATTAATATGCAAATTTTCAAGTTTTTAAAAAATTTCTCTGTAAGAAAATTTTAAACTACCAATTGAATGATGCCACTACTGTTTTTGAGCAAGAATTCTGTAAATGTTCAAAGTACATGTTCATATATTTACCATAGCGTTCATCCCAATGTTGAAAATAACATGCAAAAATATGTTAGAGATTTAGCTAAATATGGGAAATATTTGCAGTTTTTTCACTGATATTCCTGTTGAATACCCATGCATTGGTTATTTTTTATTATATTACATAATTAGAAAATATCAAGTAACAGAGCACAACATGCAAAAGGTCAAAGATGGTATGTGAAAAATGACTTCCTTTCACTTGTGATAGTGTTGGAAGTTTCTTGCTTCTGGTATCTGTGAAATAATAAACAAACATATCATAATTACCATTAACAAGCTGTTCTTGGCTTAACATACCATTATGATATATCCTGTGTAATTGTTTATTTTATGTTTATGTTAAATTGGGAAAGGAGCCTCTTGCTAATCTTTGTTTTGAAAAGATTTTGGTTCTGATTTATGGGACTTGTATTCCAACATATCTGGATCACACACAATTTCATATTAGGTACTATAGGTAGTCCTCGACTTACGACCACAATTGAGCCCCAAATTTCTGTTGCTAAGTAAAATGTCTGTTAAGTGAATTTTGCCCCACTTTACGACCTTTCTTGCCATAGCTGTTGAGTGAATTAATGCAATTGTTCAGTTAGTAACACGGCTGTTAAATGAATCTGACTTCCCCATTGACTTTGCTTGTCAGAAGGTTGCAAAAGGGGATCATGCAACTTTGAGACATTCCAACTGTCATAACTATGAACCACTTGTGACACATTCAGATTTTGGCCACGTGACCATAGGGATGCTAAACAGGTTGTAATTGTGAAAAATGGTCATAAGTCACTTTTTTCAGTGCCGTTGTAACTTCGAACGGTCACTATATGAACTGTTGTAAGTCGAGGACTAACTCTACTTTCTTTAGTTATTTATACAATATCTGGCAACTCAGACTTATTGAACTGGTTTGTCACTTAGTTCTCTTATCTACCTCAAGCAGTGATTATACATCCATGCCTGTAAGATAATTACAGAAACTTTTGGGAAGGTCACTCATTTTTTTGCAATGTCCCTCAGAAGTTAGTGGGAATGGCTACAACTACCATATTTCAACATAAATTCTAATTTGTCTGGTCTATTATGTACCTAATTATTCTGCCTCCAAGTTGTTGGGTTATAAATGCAGCTGCTGAAGCTTACCTGACTTTCCTTACAAAGTTGCATGACTTTTTCTTCCTTCTAAATCATATAACAATTTCTGCCACAAGATATTTGTTTATTTATTTATGCAATTTATATGCCGCCCTTCTGAAGGACTCCAATATGTCTCCCTCCCTCCCTCTCTCCCTCCCTTACCTAGCTGTCGTAGGAATTCTGGGAGTTGAAGTCCACAGGGTGTGAAAGAGCCAAGTTTGCCTACCACTGGGCTAGCCTGTAATTCAGCATGTTATGTGACAGAGGGGAAGCTGCTACTAGTATTAAATGAATCTATCCTGCCGATGGAATCCCTTGAGATATTTATTTATTTAAAATTCTGAGTGGCTCCCAATCAGATATTTCCAACTCCAGTAGAAATTCCCAATTGGCTTTTGATTTATATATCTAATATCTGATAAAACCTTTACTATTGGCAGGATTAAGAGACCGATATGTATGTTTACGTAGACATAAATTCTACTTGCTTAATGGACATTTATTCTCAGATATGTCTGCTTAGATTTATAGTCTGATATTCTCAAATGGACTAACTTTCCATGAAATGAGTGACTTCACTTCCGAAAAGCTTTAGTATCTCTAAGGGTTATCTCTGTAAGGCATTTTCGTCATCTGAAAATGTTGTTTTTATGATTGTTTGGGAAAAATCAAAGAACAACTTGAAATCACCACTTCCAGAGCTGGCTGTATTATGTTGCTCAGAATAAGAGGTTATTCTGAGCAGCAGAATACAATTGATGTAGGATCAAGGCTTGTAATTCTCCTGCCATTCAGATAAAGATATGTGCATTCAGATAAAGATTTGTTGGCACATAAAGTTCTGTCTTCAGTAGGAGCTGTGAGATACTAGATAGCCTAGGGCAGGGGTGTCAAACTCTATTTTATCAGGATTGTGTTTGACCTCAGGGGGGTCAGCAGGTACGTGGCCAGGGGGCATGGCCAGCATGACATCACTTGTGTCGGGGGGGGGGGGCTGTGGTGGCCCAAGTGCTCTGCCAGCCAAAATGGACTCCCAAGCTCTGTTTTCAGCTGGGATGGCCTCCTGCAACCCTCTGCCAGCGAAAACAGAGCTCAGGAGGACCACACATGGTCCTCACGAAGTCCATTTTCTCTGGCAGATGCACAGCGGGCTGGTCCTTTGCTATTTCCAGGGCAGCCACATGGGCCAGATATTAGCACCCCGTGGGCCATATCTGGCCCCTTGGCCTTGAATTTGACACTCCTGACCTAGGATCACAGAAGAAGTAAAGAAATTCTGGCCAGAAGTTACCTTGAACAAAGATTCAGCTGCTTGAAGGAACAAGAGGTTATATATTTCATCTTATCTTTCTTATAGGTAGTTGTCATCTAGTGATCACAGTTGTCATTGGAACGTGGTCACTAAGTGCTGCAGTCACTAAGTGGAAAATGACCTCACTTCTGAGAGCCACGTAGAATGAACTTTGTAATAATTGCAATATTCAATTTTAATTGAACCATTTTGAATAAATTGTAAATTAAATCATCTTCTTTATCTCAGTTGCCTTATTGGGCCTTATAGCCTACCAAGGCACTTACCTAGAAGCAGTGGTGGTTCCACTTACTGTCGCTACCAGTAGCATGTGCAGTACACACACACGCTACCAGTTCGGAACCGGGAGTGTGTGTGTGTGTGTGTGTGTGTGCTTGCTTCGCTCACTTACGGTGCTTCTGCACATGCGCAGAACCTTCTGTGCATGCACAGAGTTTCCATGATGACATCTGGGTGGGTGGGTGGAGCCTCCCGCCACAGCCACTACTGGTTTACCCAAACCAGGGCAAACCGGTAGAAATCCATCACTGCATAGAAGGCATATTTGGCCATCACTTCCCTTTTGGTTGTTATGCAAAATCCTCACATGGTTGTGAGGGGCTTATTTATCTCTTTATTCGTTAAGCAAAGTGGCATGGCCACTAAGCAAAAAGTAATATGAGAGTGGCTTACAATTTTACTTCCATCTTCTCTATTAACTTGCTTGTCGCAAGCGGGCTACGAAGCACACACATGGTCATCACACAACTGTGGGAACAACAGTTGTAAATGCAAGGATCAGTTGCAGGTTATTTTTATTTTTACCATCATAACTTTGAATGATCACTGTGAGAGGCAGTTGGGGAGCAAGAACTACCTGTATTAAGGAAAATGGTTCTGGCTACACAAGTACAAGATGTCAAATTGTGTATTCTTAATATTTATTTGCTGCTGCCCAAGCAGATGTGTTTCTTTAACAGTAGCTTGCTTTATAACTCCTTTTTTGTGTACGAGAAACAAAAGTATCTTAGGCAGGTTCCACTCATTCAAGAGGCTGACCACAAAAAGCTAAGCAGGATCCAATCTTAATTTTAGATATCAGACCACTATAAAATCTCAGGGCTGGAATGTTTTAAAACCGACAAAGAACAAACATTGTTTGCACAAACCAGGAAGCTATATGAATGACTTCCTGCTCATTGATAGACCAATCCTTAACTCCCCAAGATATCACACAAGTAATGTCAAATGTTATTTAGATACTAATTGCACACATAAAGAAAAGTTATAAAGCTAATTGTGGTGCTTGGTGGACCAAACATTCTTTTTAAAGGAAAGGTATTTTAAAAGAGATATTCGTTTACATGAGCAAAAGAGATATCACGCATACTTGTCTTATTCTCTGTTCAATGTTGAACCATTCTCTGTGTCAGGGGTGAAATCAGCAGGTTCTGACAGGTTCTGGAGAACTGGCAGCGGACATTTTGAGTAGTTCAGAGAATCGGTAGCCGAAATTTTGAGTAGTTCAGAGAACCAGCAAATACCATCTCCAGCTGGCCCCAGAGTGGGGTGGAAATGGAGATTTTGCAGTATCCTTCCCCTGCCATGCCCACCGAGCCACACCATGCCCACCAAGCCACACCCACAGAACCAGTAGTAAAAAAATTTGGATTTCACCACTGCTCTGTATAGTTTACTATTACTACTACTACTGATGCTGCTACTATTATCAATTTATTAAATTTGTACACCATCCAACTCAATGTCTCTGTGTGGCTCGCAACAAGGAAATAAACAATACACAACAATAAAACATATTTTTTTTCAATTAATTTTTATGAAATAAAATAATTCAGGTTTTATTCTCGCATCACTTTTATTAGATCCAGGAACCATCAACTCTATTTTCTTGTAAAACATTTAAAAAACTGAAGGATATTTTATCATATGCTTTTTCCAAACCAATGAATGTATGTTATACTTTTTGTGCTTGGTTATATTGTAACCTACCAAGCTACCTGTTTCAGTATTAGACCTTATCTCATTTGGCATTGCCCTTATTTTTGATAAGAACTGCAGCTTAGACTACATTTGTCTCCCCTCCCCTTGAATTGGTTCAACTTACATATCCAAGCAGACAGGATGGTCTTAGTGATGCTGTCAAGAGCTTTTAGCCTTTCCTTAATCATGTCTCCCAAACATATTTAACACATTATCAATGAAGTAAAATAAATTTAAAAATGGGCAGTGAATCTCTAAAAGTATCTATTACTCAGGCTTAGTGTTAAAACAGAGGAAAAACCAGAATCTGAAATTAGACTAAGCACTGTTGGCCATCAACCTCAGCATTCCCAGGGAGAAGGAAGGTAAATTGAGACCCTCACCCAAAGACTTTTATAACACTGATGACCTCAGCAGCACATTCTAAAAGTTTTCTAATAATCCAAAATTCTGGAAAAGTGTGTAAAGCAAGCTGAATATTGCTATATCTCATTTTTAGTATTTTTTTGTATTTGCCAAGAACTTGAGGATAGGACTGTTGGAAGAAACAGTCTGGGTTCAGTCCCAAGTGGGGAGAAAGACACTGGACATGTGGTTGCTGATTGGAAATATTTTTTTTTTAGTAGCAGACAGGACCACATGATTCAGATTCAGATTCAGATTCAGATTCAGATTTATTAGATTTATATACCGCCCTTCTCCTGAAGGACTCAGGGTGACGAACAGCCAACAATAAAAAACATACTATACAAAATTTAAAAACCATTTAAAACAAAATTAAATTAAATTGGCCATTTAAAACCCCAATTTAAAACCAATATAAGTGCAAAATTCTTCCCCTAAAAT
>JANHZT010015456.1:0-11628 GCA_032468215.1 Stegonotus admiraltiensis | reverse complement strand
GTAGGACTTCAACTCCCAGAATTACTAAGACAGCTTCGCGAATTCCTAAGACAAGCTGTCTTAGGAATTCTGGGAGTTGAAGTCCTACAGGGTGGGAAAGCCAACTTTGCCTACCACTGCCATAGGGTCTCCTGCTTGAGCAGGGGGTTAGACTAGAAGACCTCCAGAGACCCCGCCATACTCTCCAGAGCATTCTCCCCCTCTTGCCGGAGCCTTGGCCCCTTCCTCCTCCGCCCGAGCTTGAGGGAGACTCCACCCTCGCCCCCTCCCCATCATTTCTTCCCGTTCATTTGAGGACAAAGGGCGAGGCTGGCTTTGCGGCGGCCCCTTTAAGAGAGCCCCCGCCCACTTTGGAGGGAAGCCCGGAAGGAACGCCGGCCGGGTCACGTGACGGCGCTTTCGCAACACCCGCCAGTCGGGGGAAAAACATGCTGGCGGCGTCGGCGGTGGCGGCGGCTTCTTGGGCCGGCCTGGCTCTCCTCTGGGCGGCGGGCGGCTGCGCTGGGGACGCGGCGGCGGGCGGCTATCGGAGGAGGGTAGGTGCCTGGACCGCGGGGAAGGGGGGAACCGCCGGGCGGGCTTTTTCCCCCCTCCCCAAGAAAGGCTCGCTGGTGGGAAGCCTCGAACGCGGATTTGGTGTAGGGTCTCCTGCTTGGGGGGTTGGACTAGATGACCTACAAGGTCCCATCCAACTCTTGTTAATCTGCCTGTGTTGACTGCGAGGCAGGAAAGCGGAGGGAAAGCACTCTGTACATGCCCCAATGGGGGCGCTCTTGCCTTGCTCCCAGTCTTAGGCGGGCAGGACATCCCTCGCTCTCCCCCCACTTAAAATGCGAATTACAGGTCGTCCTCGACTTACAACAACTCGTTTAGTGACCATTGCAAGTTAACAACGGGCTCTGGGAAAAGCGGCTTCACGTCGATGGTCATCTTTCTTCACGTTTACAACCTTTGCCTCATCCATCCCCGTGATCAAAATTGAGACCGCTTGTCAAGTTGACTCATACTTATGACGGTCACAGCGTCCCCGGGATCACGTGATTTCCCCCCTCTGGCCACCTTTTTTCCCCCCCTCAAAAGTCAGTGGGGGAAGCTTGGAAGATTCACTTAACAACTTATCAAGGGCAGTGTTTCGCTTACCGACTGTGTTCAAGCAAAGTATTAAAATGACACCAACCTCGCTTAACAAATGTCTCGCTTTAACCACAGAAATTTTGGACTCAATTGTAGTCGTAAATCGAGGACTGCCTGTAACGATTCTGGAGGAGAGAAAGTGAAAGAGGTAGCTGGGGCGGTGCAAAGAGGCTGTTCACACAACCTTTACGACACTGTGATCAGAGGCCCTGGGCTGCTCGGGGTCAAGCATAAACCAAGTAACCAGGTTTGACGGGGCCTTAAAAATATTTGAAACTTGTGATCAGTCCAAACCAGGATTCCTCAATCTTGGCCATTTTTAATAACTGTTGGACTTCAACTCCCAGAATTCCCCAACGGGCCCGATCAGAGTGTGAGAAAAGTGGGTGGGATAGAAATCTTATTAAAAAAATGAAATATTGCCAAACCCAAAGACTATTAAATCAGGGTTTCCCAGCCTGAACAACTTTAAGGTGTGTGGACTTCAACTCCCAGAATTCCCCAGTCAGCAGCAGGCTTAAAGTTGCCAAGGGGAATTCCTTCAGCTTTCTTTTCTTTTCTTTTCTCTTCTTCTTCTACTTCTTCCTCTTCCTCCTCCTCCTCCTTTATTTTTTTAAAAAATAATTTTTATTGAATATTTTACATTTTAAAGCCAAACACACAATAGCAAAAGACAAATAGCAAGAGAGAAAATATGCACATCAGACATTAAACTACAATACTAACAACAGATATACACAATTTTACAACTTTCTGCATCGACTTTTGTCTTTACTCTTCGCTTTTATCCTCCCGCTCCTTCTCTTTATTTTTAAATATTCATAATTAACTCTTTTGTTAGCAGGATCATTATTTACATTTATATCCAGTACGTTAATATCAAATTTCACTTTATATTCTTATTTCTTAATTTGATTTCTGTTTGCCAACCATGTATAAAACCTATTCCACACTTTATAATAATCCGAGCCTTCTCTTTCTTTGACCTCCATGGTTAATTTGTCCATTTCAGCTTTCTGTATAGGTACCGATCAGGCCCCTTCCCCATCCCAAGGCTGCCCCAGCGTTTGAGTGAAGAAAAAGGATTATGGGAGCTGGAGTCCTCCCTGCTAGGAAGGCATCAAGTTGGCACAAGCTCTTCCATATGCTGTACTTAATTATACAGTAGTGGCCAAAATGGTGGAAACCTTTTGGGAAAAATGTATTTTTGAGGTTTGATGGCTAATAACACCACTTTTTTTTTTTTGCTTTTGGAGTTTCAAGATAATCCTGTTCCACTACTGGAATGGCCTGGGAATAGCCCAGACCTTAACCCCGTTGAAAATCTATGGAGCTGACTAAAGAAACTGTTCAGTCAGAAGCGACCCAGCAATCAAACCCAGTTAATAGAAGCCATCATTCAATCTTGGTTTCACATTAGAACAGCTGCAGAACTCAAAGACTCGGTTCCCTCCGTGGGAAGACGTTGGAAGGCCGTCATTCATGCTAAACGTTACCCAACTAAGGATTAACTGACATGGCGATCGTTTTTGTGTATCTTGTTTTTTCTACCTGTTTCCCTTTTCTTCTTTATACTGCAACTGCTATTTTAATAGCAAATCCTTCCTAAAACGTATTGCATTACGTTCTTGCTTAAATTATCTTTCCATTGATAATACAATTTTATGGTACTACTCCAAAAAAAAAAGTGGTGTTATTAGCTAGTTTTAAAAAACACACTTTTCCCAAAAGGTTTTTCCACAATTTTGGCCGCTACTGTATTTCCGTGGCTTTAAATCTGTACTTGATTAAACTTTACTTTATTCGGTTTTTTTAAAAAATTGAATAATAGTTACGTAGCTCTTGTCATCAACTCTGGACGGTTCACCATCAAAAGGAAACAGCATACAAGGCAATGTTAAAACTATAAAACTAAGCACAATAAAAAAAATATTTAAAGTCGCCAAACCCTGGCGCCAAGCAGTTATCTCATCCCATCTCTTGGGGAAAACCAAGCTCCCTTGGTGAGCCTCGTGACTTTTTAAAAAAAATCCTGCCTTTATTATTTTGACAAGTAACTCAAGGCAACGTACGTAGCTACTACTCCTTTTTCCTCCGCACAACCACAATCCTGTGAGGCGGGTTGGGCTGAGAAGAGAGAATTGACTGGTCCAAATTTACCCAGCGATTTTCAGGAAGTTGCATTCAATTGTTGATTTTTAGATAGCAAGCAACCGACGGAACAGAAGCTTCCAAGAAGAGACTGGACTGCCATTAGTCAGAAATGATGTAGGGCAGTGATGGCGAACCTTTTCGGCACCGAGTGCCCAAACTGGAACATGCATGCATGTGTGTATACATGCGCCTGCCGGAGTACCAAAAACACGAAGACTAGCTGGCTGGCGCGTGTGTGCCTTTTTTGGGGCTGTTTTTCAGGCCATTTTCAAGCCATTTTTCGGCCCATTTTCAAGGCTGTTTTTCAGCGTGAAAAATGGCCCAAAAACTGGCCCGAAACCAGCTGAAAACCAGCCCAAAAAGCTTGGAAAAAGCCTGAAAATGGCCTGGGAAAAGGCCCCAAAAAGGCCTAAAATGGCCTGGGAAAAGGCATGAAAACGGCCCAAAAACCAGCCCCAAAATGGCTGAAAACAGCCCAAAAAACTGCCTAAAAATGGCCTGTTTTTGGCCGCCTTCCGGCGCTCCAGACTTGCGAAGACCAGCTGGCCAGTGGGCATGGTGTGCGCCGGAAACCAGAAAAGCAGCTGGCGATGGCGCGCATGCCCATAGAGAGGGCTGTGCGTGCCACTTCTGGCACGCGTGCCACAGGTTCGCCATCACGGGTATATAGGGTCTCCTGCCTGAGCAGGGGGCTCGACTAGAAGACCTCTAAGGTCCCTTCCAGCTGTGTTCTGATTCTGATTCAGCCTTTTTGGGATAAGAAAGTGTGGGTGAGAGTTGCTGGTTTTTAGAGTTCCTCTTTTCGTCTAACTCGGAGCAGGAGGAAAAAAATGCTGCTTCTGTGTTTTCTTCCCGGAGCTTCAGAAATTAGAAAAATGAATCATGCGTTTTCTCTTTTCTTCAGAAACTTCACCAGCGAATTAAATGCTGCTCTTGGTGGTTCCTCATGTGACCATTTTCTAATCATTTCTCCTCCCCTTCCTTCTTTTTCTACGTTTTCTTTTTTTAAATGGATTTTATTGTTTTATCCAAGAATGAAATACTGTATATAAAAGAAAATAGGAAATTAGGGGAAGGAAAAAGAGAGGGAGAAAAATAATGTGGCGTACAAGGGAAAAAAGGAAAAAAGGCATTGGCGTCCAACCCTTTTTAGCACGGTACAGTAGTCCTCGACTTACGACAGCTCGCTTAGTGACCGAAGTTACCATTTTTCGCATTTGCGACCGTTGCAGCGTCCCCATGGTCAAGTGATTTAAATTTGGATGCTTGACACAACTGACTCATGTTTATGACGGTCGCCATGTCCCCGGGGGTGTGTGTGCGTCTTTTGCGACCTTCTGACGAGCAAAGTCAACGGGGAAAGCTGGATTCACTTAACCCTGTGACTCACAACTGCAGTGGTTTGCGTCAAGAAAAGTTGTAAAACGAGGCAAGACTCGCTTAACAAATTTCTCACTTAGCAAACATAAATTTTGGGCTCCATTGTGGCCATAAGGTGAGGACTAGTAACTTGCATAGCTCTTGCAGAATTTGTGTTGCATTGCTGATGTAGTTCTTCCTTGCCAGCGTGAGGTCCTGCAAACCTCGTCAGTTTAGTTCAGGGTTCACTCTACTGCGCAAAGGTTAGAAAACTGGTTAATTCATAGACTCCTAGGGCTGGAAGGGAACTTTAGAGGTCCTCTAGTCCAACCCCCTGCCCAAGACAGGAGATTTTATTCCATCTCGGACAAACAGCTCTCCAATCTCTCCTTGGAAAAACGTCCAACACTCGCAAAATTTCAATCCGTAATTTTAAGGGTGCGGTTGATGATTCAATAAGATGGCCAGTTTCATATACAGGTTAGTCCTCGACTTACAACAGCTTGTTTAGTGACCATTCAAAGTGACAACGGCACTGAAAAACGTGACCCGTTTTTCAAAGCTACAACCTTTGAAGCATTCCCTATAGTGACATGATCAAAATTCAGACGCTCGGGCAACTAAATTCATATTTATGACCGTCGCAGTGCCCCGAAATTGTGTGTACGTGTGGGTTGTTTCCATGTGTTCCCCTTTTGCGACCTTCCGACCTGCAAAATCAACGCAGAAGCCAGATTCGCTTAACAACCTGCGTTACTAACTTATCGGCTGCTGTGAGTCGCTGAATGGCCGCGGCGAGAAAGATCATAAAATGAGCCCAAACTCACTTAAGCAATGTCTCGCAGAACAACAGAATTGTTGGGCTCAATTGTGGTCGTAACAGAGGTGGTATTCAGCTAGTAGTGGAAATCATGGGTGGGCACCCCTCCCCACCCCGGCTCTATGCCGTCGTATTTAGGCACTTTTTTGAGGCTGGGGGCATGCGCGGGAGGCGCGCACACATGTAAAGTGTGGTAACAAAATGTGAAATCCACTGTTGGTCATAAGCCGACAACTGCCTCTACCAAGGTAAGATAACGACGTTTCGCTTTAGCTTTAGCCCCCTAGTTTACTAAACACGATCCATGGCTTTGTGGCACCTGTTTGTGAAGTTAGCTTGAGCTGTTGCTGCCAATCTCGTTGCAGGTCTCTCTGGAGTACAATCCAGGTTGGGCCAGCTCGGGTGTAAATCTTCTACACACTCGAGCGGTGGGCGTCAACGACACACTTCATTACATCTGGAGCACCATCGGGGTCCCCACGGTGTTGTTGGTGTATACCGCGAGCGACAACAGTTCCCTTCACGTCAACTGGACGCGGCTTCTGTCCTCTTCTCCGGCTGGAGCCATCCGGATTGAACCGGCTGACAGTGTCTTGTATTCCACAGCGGTGGTTTTTCCAAGGGTGCGTCCGGCGGGGAGGGAGCCGAGGGATGGGGAGGAAGGCAAGGGGATACAGGTAGTCCTTGATTTACGAAGATTTGTTTAGTTACAGTGGCAGAGTGGTGCGGTGGCCTAGAGGTGGAGCTCTCGCCTCACAATCGGGAGGCTGTGAGTTTGATCCTAGGTAGAGGCAGATATTTCTCTCTCTGGGCACAATGAGAATATATATGCCGAACAAAACTCCGCACTGGCAACAAGGATGGCATCCAGCCATTAAACACTCTGCTAGCTCCATTCAGCTGTCCAGACTCTACCCTGCAAGGGATTATGGGGCTCTTAAGTGATGATGATTTAGTTACAGTGGCACTCAAAAGAGTGTTTTACAACCTGTCCTTGCAGTTATGACCGTTGCAGCATCCCTATGGTCACCTGATCAAAATTCAGATGCTTGGCAGCTGGCATGTAGTCCTCAACCTACGGCCATGATTGAGCCCCAAATTTCCATTGATAAACGAACAACAGGTAGCCCTCGACTTATGGCCACGACTGAGCCCCGAATTTCTGTGGTTAAGTGAATTTCCCCCCCTTTTACGACCATCCTTGCCTCAGTTGTTAAGTGAATCACTTCGGAAGCCACGAAAGGTCTCCTGGGAGATACCCGAAGCAGGCTGGCCAATCTAATGCTCCCAAATATCTAATCCTATACAGGGAGTCCTTGACTTTATGACCACAATCAAGTCCAAAATTTATGTTAGTAAGCAAGACATTTGTTAAGGGAGTTTTGCCCCATTTTACAACCTTCCTGGCCACAGTTGTTAAGTGGGTCATTGCATTTGTTAGGTGAGCAACCTGGTCGTTAAGTGAATCTGGCTCCCACCCCCTTGATTTTGCTTGGCAGAAGGTCGCCTAAACTGATCGCATAATCCCGGGACACTGCAACGGTCATAAATATGAGTCAGTGGCCAAGTGTCTGAATTTTGATCATATGAACCATGGGGGATGCTGCAATGGTCGTTAAGTGTGAAAACGATCCTTTTTCCGGTGCTTGTTGTAACTGAATGGTCACTAAACGAGCTGTTATAATTCAAGGACTCCCTGTATTGCAGCTGTGGGAATACGACGGCAGCAACACGTCGGACCTCTCCCTGGTCAAGACGGGGCACATCTACCCCAGCTACAACCTGGCCAACTTCACCTGGGCCAGCCTGGATGGGCGGCTGAACGAAACGGCCCTCAGCGCCGACTTCCAAGGCTCCGGCCGCGAAGGCGCCTTCGGGAACGGAAGCGTCTCTTTCAAGGTAAATTGGGCTGGCTTTGAGTGTGTGGTGTGTGATTGTGTGTGCAGAGGTTGTCTCCTTTTTTTGGAAATGACGGTTGAATGATAGGTAATCCTCGACTTAAAGGTTCCCCTCGCATATATGTGCTAGTCGTTCCCGACTCTAGGGGGCGCTGCTCCTCTCCGTTTCAAAGCTGAAGAGCCAGCGCTGTCTGAAGACGTCTCCGTGGTCCTGTGGCCGGCATGACTCAACGCCAAAGGCGCACGGAAGGCTGTTCCCTTCCCACCAAAGGGGGTCCCTGTTTTTCTACTTGCATTTTTTTTACCTGCTTTCGAACTGCTAGGTGGGCAGAAGCTGAGACAAGGAACGGGAGCTCACCCCGTTACGAGGCACACTAGGGATTCGAACCGCTGAACTGCCCACCTTTTGATCGACAAACTCAGCGCCTTAGCCACTGCGTCCCTTACAATCCTCGACTTACAACAGTTCATTTAGTGGACAGTCACTTCAATATGAGCCAGACATGTGCTGCAGCAGCCAAAAAAGCCAACAGATGGATAGCATCAAGATCACATAAAGTGGTAGATAGTACTGCTCTTTACGTGAAGTCCTCGACTTATGACAGTTCGTTTAGTGACCGTTCAAAGTTACGACGGCACTGAAAAAAAGCGACTTACGACCATTTCTGCCCCCCCCAGCCCCCACGAACTTTGTAGCATGCCCGGGATCCTGTGATCAAAATTCGGACACGCTTGGCAACTGACTCCTATTTACGACCGTGGCTGTGCCCCATGGTCACCGATCCCTTTTTTGTGACCTCCTCACAAGCAGAGCTAGATTCACTTAACAACCAGCTTACTAACTTACCAAAGTCAATGGGGATGAAGCCCAATCATGTTACTCACTTAACGACTGCCGCGATCCACTTAACGGTGGTGGGAAAGGTCGTACAATGGGGCAAAACTCACTCCACAAATGTCTCGCTTAGCAACGGAGATTTGGGGCTCCATTCTGGGCGTTAAGTCGAGGACTACCCCCATTGAACCCTAATGAGCCAAGGTTAACGCTAACCAGGTTGGGAAGGAGGGAGGGAAGGGAAGGCTGGTGAGACTGTGGTTGGTCGGGGTCGCCGTCCACCTGCCACCCCCTCTCTGCCCCCCCCCAGGTGACGGCGTACGAGGAGGACAATCGCGACGGGCCTCTCCCGCGCCTTCTGCACAGCGCCAACACCTCCAAGGTGGAATTCACCATGGAGGGGGTAGCGCCCCAGGGGAACCACTCTCGCTTTGCTCTGGAGATCCTGGCGGTCGAGGAGGGAAGCCAGGGGAAGCAGCTGCAGTCGGCCCGTTCCATCGATGACGAATACACCCCGACTATTTTTGAGGTACGGCCGCATCATCCGCTTTGGGTCCAGTCGAGAGTCTTTCTCTTGGGTTCCCGGGCCATCGTTTGGCCAAGGGAGCCATCGCTGGCTGGATTCGCACGGGGCTCCAGGCTCAGAGGGGCTCCCCGAAGGAGGAAGGGGACAACTTGCCATGAGCAACTCACCACAGCCGGCTCGTCGTGGTTCAATTCGCTGCGGGGCAACAGTCACGCTGATATCGAAGGAACGGTGGGATAGAATCGTGAAAGAAAGGATGCCGAAAAGGAGGGACAGAATGAAACGTGAATGACAAAAATTAAAATATTGTAACATTTATTTTCAATTATTCGATTGAATTGTTGAATTGTCCCACAGTGAGTTTGTCCTGTGGCAAGTTGGTCATGGTGAGCTTAATTAAGGAAAAACTTCCTCACAGTGAGGACCAGTGGAACAGTTTTTAAGAAGAGACTAGAGACAGTCACTTATCTGAAATAGTATAGGTTCTCCTGCTTGAGCAGGGGGCTGGACTAGAAGACCTCCAAGGTCCCTTCTAGGTCATTCATTCAATTCTGTCCTGCGGCGAGTTGTCGACCTCTCCCGAAACTGCTTTTCCAAAAGGCAACTGGAGTTTCTTGGTTGATTTACATCATCATCATCTTTTAACAATCTCATATAATCCCTTGCGGGGTGGAGTCTGGGGCAACTGAATGGAGCTGAGTGTTTTAATGGCCAGATGCCGTCCCTGTTGCCAGTGTGGAGTTTTGTTCAGCAGATATATTCTCATTGAGAGAGAGAAATATCTGCCTCTACCTAGGATCGAACTCACAGCCTCCTGATTGTGAGGCGAGAACTCCACCTCTAGACCACTGCACCACTCTTTCTTGGTACATGGGGGGGGGAGACACAAAACAACACCCCCCAAAAAATGGAGGCTAACAATGACGTTGCGTTCCTTTTTTCCTTTCCTCCCAGATGGCCCAGCTGATCTCCAAGCCCCACAACCACAGCTGGGGCTCCAGCTTCCTGCAGTGGAAGACGGCCGCCTACAGCTCTAAAACCCCCCATCGGGAAGACACTGTCCACTGTCAGTATTACCCCCTCCAGACGGTCCGCAACCTCGGTCCTGAGTTCAGGATTCTCCGGGCTTACTTCGGGGAGGACATAGAACGACGCTGCAGCTTGTCTGCCCTCAATATCTCCTTTGACAGCGAGGACAACGAAGCCTACAAAGAAAAGGTCTACTTGAGCTGGTAAGGACCCCTTTATGGGGGTGTTGGGGGGGGGTCTTTGCCGGAAGCCAAGGGCGGAGTGTCTCCCTCCATTCATTGTTGTCGTAACTTTGAACGGTCCCTGAGTGAACCGTTGTAAGTCGAGGACTATCTTGTAAGGACTCATTTTGTATTTGGTGCCATCATAATTTTGAACGGTCCCTTAAATGAACCGTTGTAAGTCGAAGACTACCCCGTCAAGGACTTATTTTTGCACTCGGTGCTGTCGTAACTTTGAACGGTCCCTTAAACAAACCGTAAAGGACGACCTGCCGTGACACCTTTCCCAATTTCTCCGTCTCTTCCTTTCCAGGTCTGCCCTGGTTGGTTTTGGGGAGCCGCCGAGAGAGGGTTTCTCTTTGCTGGTCATCGGGATCCTCGCCGTGGCGCTGGGCACGCCGGCGGTACTCCTCCTTGTGGGCAGCCTGGCGGTGCTGACAAGGCAGCAGAAACCGTGTTCGAAGTATGAGCCGATCAACTGACGGGGCAGCCCGAAGTGGCCGTTTCTCCGGGGAGACGGAATTTACAAAACTGGCCCCACAACCTACCTTCCTTTCCTTTGCAAAGGTGCCCATCTCAGCTGCCCCCGTGGGGTAGGGGTTATTTATTATTGTTTTGCCCTGAAAGGGGGAGGCAGAATTCATCTCAAAAAAAAAATAATCAGGATTTCGGAAGAGGGACATATTCTCCGGACATCTTCTGCTTTGCCTCGACGACGTTTGCTGGATTTCTGGGGCGACCACCACAGCTGGGGACCCATAATTGGGTTAAGGACACGACTTAACGGTTTAGTGCAGGGTCTCTAACCTTGGCCACTTTAAGACTTGTGGGAGTTGAAGTCCACAAGTCTTAAAGTGGCCAAGGTTGGAGACCCCTGTTTAGTGGTTGGGAGGAGGGTCTCCAACGCACAGCGCCCCTCACCCTCACCCTACACGGAGCACGATTCTCAAACCTCAGGGGACCTTTGGGTTCTCACTTCTCGCTTCTGCCAAAATGGTGATGGTGGTATTTTTGTTCTAAAAATGAAAGGATTGGAGAGCGGGAAAGCTCAGTCTTACGGCGGGGTCCCTGCTGTACCGATTCTGCACCACGTCCAGAGTTTTGTTTTGTTTTTTGCCAAAAGGATAGGCACGTGCCTTCTTTTGTTTGCCATCTTTGCCGCCTTCGGAGGGAAATGAGTGGCCTTCCCTCTCTAGCAAATTCTGCTTTTCCTTCCTGATCTCAAAGACCCAGAATGTTGAACTCGTGTTTTCAATCATCATTTATATCTTTCCACTTTCCTTCCTTCCTTCCTTCCTTCCTTCCTTCCTTCCTTCCTTCCTTCCTTCCTTCCCTCTTTATTTCCTTCCTTCCCCTCCAATGCTTTTTCCTCCTTTTCTTCTTCCTTCCTTCCCTCCCTCCATTTGCTTCCTTCCTTCCTTTCTCCCCTTCTCGTTTTTTCCTCCTCCTTTCCCTTTCCTTTCTCCCTTTCCTTCCTTCCTTCTCTCCCTCCCACCTTGCCTCCTTCCCTCCTCTTCCCCTCCAATTCTCCTCCCTCCTTCCCTTTTTTCTCTTTCCTTCCTTCCTCCCTCCTCCTCCTATTTTTCTTCTTCTTTCCCTTTCCTTTTTCTTTCTCCCTCTTTCCTTCTTTCTCTCCCTCCCTCCTTCCCTCT
>JANHZT010015443.1:0-11630 GCA_032468215.1 Stegonotus admiraltiensis | reverse complement strand
AAAGAAAAGAAAAGAAAAGAAAAGAAAAGAAAAGAAAAGAAAAGAAAAGAAAAGAAAAGAAAAGAAAAGAAAAGAAGAAAAGAAAAGAAAAGAAAAGAAAAGAGAAAATATATTGTCAATTAAGGCCAGAAAAACTGCCAACAGTATTAAAATCCTAAATAAATTTTATTTGCACCTTTCTAATTAAAAAGGTTGGACTCTATTAAAGCAGTAGAACTGATACATGATATGTCTATCAGATGAAGCTGAGAGAAAAAATATTCAGATTTTCTATATGCATTATGCCACATTTTGGGGCATTTATAAAAATAACATGCTGCTACAGTAACATTGAGAACTAGTTTGGTTTATTGGTTAGAGCATCAAGCTAAAAATCAGGAAACTGATAGTTCTTGTTCTGCCTTAGGCATAAAGCCAGCCAGATCCATAAAAACTTGGAGCAGTAACTTTCTCTCAGCCCTAGAAATGGCAAGGGATTTGTTAAAACATCAGTAGTCAATGCTGACTCTAGAGAAAAGTGAAAACAACAGCCAAAAATATCTAAGGCTGCTTTCCAAATTAAAAGATAAACATGAGATCGCAAGTTCTCCTGTGTGCTGCTTAGAGAGTCCAAGCAATGGGTGTTAACTTCATCTGATTGGCCAGAGACTGAGTTGAAATTTGTTTAATCACACCTCCCCTTCCTGTAGGGCCCCAATTTGTTAACTCAGTCGGCCTAGAGCAGTGGTTCTCAACCTTCCTAATGCCGCGACCCTTTAACACAGTTCCTCATGTTGTGGTGACCCCCAACCATAAAATTATTCCTAAAACCATTGAAAATATGTGTTTTCCGATGGTCTTAGGTGAGCCCTGTGAAAGGGGCATGCGACCCCCAAAGGGGTCCCGACCCACAGGTTGAGAACCACTGGCCTAGAGAGACTTATATTTCCTTGCTCCATTGCTTGAATTATCTAATCATTGCAATTCAGGAGAATAATTTGCATTTAAAAACCAATAGCAGAGAAAGGATCTTGTGGCTGCAGAGGCTGGTAGCTTCAAGCACAGCCAAGCGCCACTCAGCTGAGCCGCTAGACCAGTGGCTTGAATTACACTCCAGCTGGCTGGCGTGTCATGTAGAGCTGCAGAATCGCCATGATCAGAGGAAACAACGAACTGTGAGTTGTGGCTGCAGAGCGCAGTAGAAGCCGTGGTATCATCTTTGCGCTATTGGGGATAGAATGTATGATCTGTGGTGTTGGATGCAAATTCTCCCCTGACTTAACTGTGGTGCTTCTGGTGCTTGAAGCTGTGTTGTCGTCTTCACACCATTTTGATTCCCGGCAGTCTTTTTGCACTGACAAGCCATGCCATTGGCTTGGCACTATTCTTCTACTGAGCCATTAATTATTGGGTGATTGTGTCTTTTCCTGGTATTTGAGGAGCAATTGGAGGCCTTTTGTCAGAACCTATTTGATCTTAAAAGGCCAGGCCTCATTTTCAAAATGGATCGTAGCCGATCTTCTTCCCACAATTCCTCATCAGAGGCCCCAGGCTCCAAGAGAGGCAGATCAAGTACTAAAGGCCCTTCTACCAGGTCCAAATCATCTGCCTCAGCATCCTCTTCCTCTGCAGCAGAAAAGGATGCCAGGAGAAGGCATCTTGCCTTAGACAAACAATTTGATAAGGCCAAGAAAAGAGCAGAGGCCTGCAAGGACCCTGCTATTCCAGAGGGCGACAGAGGGTCCAGTACAGTCATGCAGTTGGAGGATTTGACCAGTCCAACTTACAGAATCAGTTTGGCTGGTCCCCCAATATTTCTATTGAAAGTCAGGAAAGTCAGGAGATGATCAGTGATATGCCTCTCCAGGTATCCACTCAGGATTCGAGGCCCTCCCACCATTCCTGGTCCTCTCACCCATCTGCCACCTTCACTCCCACTGCAGCGGGGCTCTGGCCATCCAGGCCATAGAACCTGTTCCACCCCCACATCAAGGTTCCGGCTTCTGTTCGATTCTCTTCTTGGTGCAGAAAAAATCGGGTGGCAGCAGAGCCATACTAGATCTAAAGTGACTGAATGTGCACATAAAGTACAGATGCTTCAAGATGCAATCCCTAAATACCATCCTAGGCTGCATCAGACAAGGGATTTCTTAACATTGGTAGATCTTCAGGAAGCATCTCTCCATGTTCCCATCAGGCCTTCTCACAGACGGTTCCTCAGATTCTGCTATGTGGGGAACCATTTCCAATACAGAGCCTTGCCCTTTGGACTTTCCTCTGCTCCCCGCACATTCACCAAACTTCTAGATGTGGTGGCAGCTCATTTATGGGTGACACCCATCAGAATTCAATGTTACCTGGATGATATATTAATTCAGTCATTCTCCCTACAACAGGTGAGGCAAGATCTCCAGGTAACAACACAGAAACTGCAGGATAACGGATCCTTTGTAAACTTGGAAAAGAGTCACATCATGCCATCCACCAGCCTGGTTCATCTGGGCACAAGGATCAACACTTTGACCTGTCAAGTCTTCCTTTCCCAGAAATGGCTTTCCAGCATACGGGCCATGGTGAAACAGGTGAAATCCCTCAGACAGGTTCCCCTGGTGTTGATTTCCCAATTATTAGGCAAAATGATATTCTGCCTCGCAATCGTACCTTGGGCAAGATAACACTCTCAGCCTCTCCAGTGGCTTCTCTTGCCAAGCCAGAGTGGGCAGCAGCAACACCAACACTTGGATCAAAGTTCCCCCCAGGGTACTCCGATCTCTACAATGGTGGACATCAGCAGCCCTGGAAAAAGGCTGCTCCTTCAGGGAACCCCATCGACTAGTCCTCACCACAGAAACCAGTCTCTTTGGCTGGGGCACCAACTGCAAGCCCAAGTGACTCAGGGTCGATGGTCACCAAAGGACCATCTACTAAATGATGTCAATTTGCTGGAACTGAGGGCTGCCCACCTGGCACTCTGACACTTTCAGGATCAGTTGTCGGGTCACCATGTGTTACTCCTGATGG
The DNA here is from genome assembly GCA_032468215.1 of Stegonotus admiraltiensis. Taxonomy (NCBI): domain Eukaryota; kingdom Metazoa; phylum Chordata; class Lepidosauria; order Squamata; family Colubridae; genus Stegonotus; species Stegonotus admiraltiensis. The sequence goes on along the minus strand of JANHZT010015443.1, from coordinate 8,630 downwards.
ACAATGTCACAACAAAGGCAGACGTGAACTGGCAAGGGAGCACTCGCTCCAGGATCCTGATGCGCAAAGCAGCGGAGATTGGTCTGTGGGCAGAGGAACATCTACTCTCCTTACAGGCAGAAAACATTTCCAAAGTTTTCAAAACACAAGCAGACTGGCTGAGCAGGACAACCATCAACCAATCGAAATGGCAACTGCATCCCGATCTGTTTCTGCAAATAACATCCAGATTCAGTCAGCCTCTAATCGACCTGTTTGCCAGTCCAACAAATGCACAGCTTCCATGGTTCTACACTAGATTCTGGACACCAGGAGCCAAAGGGACCAATGCCCTGCTATGTAAGTGGCCTCAGGGGCTTCTCTATGCATTTCCTTCTACTACCTTGATACCAAGGGTCATCTGGAAGATCCTGGAGGAGAGAGTGGAGGTCCTTCTCGTAACTCCTTATTGGCCCAGATGAACCTGGTTTGCAGACCTTGTGAGCCTATCAACTGCTCATCCCTGGAGGATTTCTCCAGACTGGATCTCCCTTTGCCAGGAGGCCATCTTCCATCCAGAACCCCAGTGGTTCCAATTGGCCATCTGGCACTTGAATGGGAGATCCTGAGGAAGGACCAATTCTCTAGAAAAGTGATTTCTACCATCCTGGCTTCACGAAGACAGTCAACAACCTGCATATATGACACCACGTGGTCTTCCTTTTGCCGCTGGTGTTCCAAGAAAAATATAGGACCTACATCAGCTTCCATTGCACAAATTTTAGACTTCCTCCAGGAAGGTTTAGATTCGGGACTTGCTACAAATAAGCTCTGCCGGCAGGTCACAGCAATAGTGACCATCCTACCCAGCGAAGGCGCCATGACCCTTTCTCAACATCCGCTCCCCTCCAATCCACAGATATCCATCTCAGGATCTGAGCCTGGTTCTCCAAGCGCTCACCTCCCCGTTGTTTGAGCCTTTGGGAGCCACCAGTCTCAAGTTCCTGACCTTCAAAGTCATTTGTCTAATAGCGATAACATCCGCTCGCAGAATTTCAGAGCTTGTGGCTCTTTCAGTGTGGAAGAACTTATGCATCTTTCATTTCGATCATGTCATTCTTTGTCTGGATCTGACGTTGCTCCCCAAAATCAATACTTTGTTCCATAGACCCCAGGAAGGTATTTTACCTGATTTTGCCCCAATCCCAGGCATCCCAGTGAACATTGCTGGCACTCTTTAGATGTCTGCAGGGCTCTGCGTAAATACATCGACAGAACGACACCATTCAGGGAGATAGAATCATTATTCATTTCTTTTCAGCCCAGAACCCTGGGCGCAACCCTTCAGCCGAAGAGGTTGTAGAAAAAAAATGCTTTTAAGAGCTGCTGATGATCAGGCAACTCAGCTGGGATCGTCAGTGGCTTTTAAAAGTATTTTTTTCTACAACCTCTTCGTCTGGAATCATCAAAAGCCTTTGATGATTCCAGCTGAGCCGTGCGATCATCAGAGGCTTTTTTTTTTTTTACTTTTAAAAGCATTTTTTTCGGCCAAAGAGGTTGTAGAAAAAATGCTTTTAGAAGTAAAAAAAAAAGCCTCTGATGATTGTGCAGCTCAGCTGGGCAGGGGGTGGTGCAGGGATTTTTGCTACCGGTTCTCCGAACCACCCGCCATCATCGCTACCGGATCAGGCAATCCAGTCCAAACTGAGAGCATTTCACCCCTGATGTAGTGTTCCTGGAAAAGAAGAGCAAAGACTGATGAGAGTGTATGCCAAAGGAATATCATCTTATCATATTTATCCAAGATGTGAGGTCTACCCATCTGAAACAAGTAGGTACCTAGACTTAGGAACAGTGAAAAAGGAAGACTGTGGAGGCAGATGATTTAATTCCAATAGTTTGTTTGTTTTCTTGCAGATGTTTCATTACCCAGTAACATCTTCAGTGCTAAAAGGGGGTTTATACACAGTGGCTTGCTCTGTCAGTGTTGATGCAAGTAATGTTTTCTTGGTGGTTTCTTGATTAAGCTGTTATTTACTGTTTGATTGTTTGTCTGAGTTAGTAGTTCTTGATTAGGGTATTATTTACTGCTTGATTGTTGTTCTGCAATTAATTTGGGTCCAAGTTTATTCTCTAACCAAGGGGTCCTTAAACTTTTTAAACAGGGGACCAATTCATGGTCCCTCAGACTGTGGGGGGGGGGGGGCTGGACTATAGTTTGAAAGGCTCCAAGGGTGCTTGTCTGCATGTTGGTCTCGCGGCTGTTTCAGCCTTCTGGATGTGACTCTTTTAAGAGGCAAGTTTTCTGAGGAATGAGGAGGGGTGTTATCATAGAGACAAGGAATTGATGCTCCCAAGAGCTTGCACAGGAAGGTGAAGAATTGGGGGAAAGTGGAGGGAAAGATTCCCCCCTTCCAGGGGAGCTGCATGCAGGGGATGTGTTGGTTAGTCTGTGGGAAAAAGTGAGAGGGGCGAGAATTAAGTTGGCAGCACAATTGAAGCTGGGCCCAATGTAGGGGAGACTGCAGGGTTAGTTTGGCCAGGCAAATTATTAACCCCACCCCCCGCTATCAGAATGGATCCTGGGCACTGCACTGTAATGGAGAAATGGGCAATGGAACGGCCGGCATGAGGGAAGGAGGAGGAGCAGGGAGAAGAGAGGGAAAGTGTCCTCCTCCTTCCCTCTAGCCAGCTGCTCTGTTACCTGTTTCTCCATTGCACTGCCATGCCACAGAGCTTGCCCCACCCACCACCGCCTAGGTGCCCTCGCTTTCCCCAAACATTTCTTTGCCTGCCTGATTTCCAGCTCCATCGCATTTCTCTGTTGCATTTCTTGCCGTCATGTGCAGGGAAACAAAAGTTTGTGGGACTAAAAAATGTTCAGTCGATCAATTCCAACTTCGCCAGATCTTTTTTTTTCCGTGAGAAGTTGATTGATTGACTTGATTGATTGAACTTTTGTTTTTTAGTCCCAGAAACTTTTGTTGCCCTGCACATGACAGCGAGAAACACAATGGAGGTGGAAATCAGGGAGACAATAAGTGCTTAGGGGAAGAGAGGGCATCTGGGCAGCAGTGAGTGAGACAAAGCTCTTCTGCCCTTGTCTTTGATGGCCAATGCCAAAAAGCAGAGAAAGAGCTGCCGGGAAGAAGAAGCCAGATGTCCCAGGAGTTGGGAATAGCCTTCCTCCCCTGTCCCACCCCTTCCCATCTGCCACCCCCAAATTGCATCTATAAAGGGGGCAGGGGGCTAAGTGAGGGGCAGGAAGTCCTGCCATGCCCAGTGAGGGGGGGAGAAGAGATGGGTAGAGGAGCCCCATCTCGCTCAATGCACCCCAATGAAAGGCAGCGGCAGCCCGGCCACTTCCCTTCCTCACCCTTTCTGGCACTGGAAGCCAAGTGTCAGCCATGCACCAGTCGCCCATTTGTCTCTCTCTGTCTCTGGGTTCATCCAGTGCCACAGTCCACCATGCAGGCTGGGAAGGCCACACCTGTGGCAGGGTGGCAGGTGGCGGCAGCAGCGACTGGGCGTGCTCAGCGAACTGCTTGATAAACTCAGACAGGTGGACATAGAGCACACCCAGGTGGCAGACACAGGCCAGGAGAGTGGCCTTGCTAGGGTGCAGGAATGGGGGCAGCTCCAGGGACACCTGTGAGGGAGGAGGAGAAGCAGGAAGGGCACTGGGCCGGGCCCACAGAAGGAAGGAGGGCTGCCGCCGTGCCCACCTGTAGGACGCTGCCCACAAAGAGGCTGCCTGGGTAGTTGCACAGTGCCAGCAGCAGCTCGTGGATCATAGTGGCACCACGCGGGGACCAGCCTGAGCCCCTCTTTGCAGGAATCCCAATGATGCCCCCTGGCCTCCTTAGGGCAGAGCTGGCTCCAGGTGCTAGATCAGTCCCCTGTGAAGCCATGATCTGCTGAGAAGCTTGGCTGAGGCCTCACCCACTGAGGCGCCTGGACTCCCGGTGATAGATGGGGTCCATCAGGCACTTAGCTTGGCTGCCCGTTTAGGATTTCCAGCTGCTCCCTCTGTCAGAGCTGCCCTGGGGTTTTGTCTGTGTCAACATAATTTGCTTGGAGGGGGGCATGGGGCAGTTAGAGGAGCGCAGGCTGGATAAATTGCTTTGGCATGTCATATCCGGCCTGGGGGCTGTAGTTTGAGGACCCCTGCTCTAACCACTGATGACAAAAAAGAGGAGATTGATAATTTTTATGATTAAGTTCAATTTGAAATTGACAGACCCTGCAAGCAAAATGTGTTGCAGGTTGGAGACTGGAATACCAAAATTAAAAATATCACTACCAAACATACTGAAACCCAAAATGAAGCAGAATAATAATTTCTGCCATTCAACAATTGTTCTTTGATAACAGTCCTTAAATGTGAAAAAAAAAACCTGCCAAATATCAAGAAACAGAAATCAGGAAAATATATGTCAAAACAAATTGTGGACATTGTCAAGAAAAGAAGCCAAACCAAGAAAGACTAGGAAGAACTTAACAAGTTTAACAAAGAATTTTAGAGAGCTGATAGAAGCGACAAGCAACAGTTAATACAACATATCTAAAAACATGGAAGATGAAAACAGACCTGGAGAAACAAGGAATCTTCCAATACAGTCTACTAGCAAAGTAATGCTTAAGATCATCCAACTTAAATGCCAAAAGATAATCAGGTTAGATCAGGAAATCAACTCATCAAAAAGACTAGAACTACACTATATTTAGATAAGCTATAATAATGGAATGTTGAAATTCTGATTGTGTTTTGCTTCCCCTCCTTCTTATACCATTGTGAACCAGACAGGCATTTCCCTAGGCTACATCTGAACATTATTAGCTTCTCAGGACTTAGCCCTTTTTGTCCATGCTTCTTGCATATTTATGTAAGATTAGGACTTTTAAGGAACACAGAATAGAGCCCTAGATGGAAAGGAAGATGCCAGATACTCAAACTAACTTTAGAAAAGGCTGAGAGCCAAGGAACACTGCACTGTTGGTTTTTCAGGATAACCTAAACAGACAAAGAATAACAAAAAAAAAGTATGTGCTTCATTGATTATAGAAAACTCTTTGGGTAATGTTGTGTTGATTATCTCAAGCTCTGTAATATGCTGAGAAAAATGTGAATCTTAAAACATCTCACTGTCATCGTGTGAAATTCAGGTCAGGAAGTCACAGTACAGTCAGTTCATGATGAAACAGATTGGCTCCAGATTGGCAGAATGAGAAAAGATTGTTATTTATTTATTTGTTTGTTTGTTTATTTTATTTGCTGAATAAACTGGATTGAAAAGAGTATGATTTTAAAATTAGATGGGGAAATATCAATAATCTATACTATACTGATGACTTATTCTAATAGCTCAAAGTGATCTGTAAGCCTCAATAGTGGAAAAATGAATCTAGGATTAAATATAAAGTGCCACAAGGGTCGGTCCTCTCGCCCCTTCTGTTCAATATTTATGTGAAGCCACTGGGAGAGATAATCTGTGGTTTTGGGGTGAAGTGTCATCAATATGCTGATGACACTCAATTGTACATCTCCACCCCAGACCACCCCAATGATGCCCTTGACGTGATGGCCCGGTGCCTGGAGGCCGTGCGGATCTGGATGGAGACAAACAGGCTTACAGTCAACCCTTCCAAGATGGAGTGGCTGTGGTTTCCAGCGTCCCGATACAGCCAGCTGACTCCATCGCTGGCTATTGGGGGAGAGAGTTTACCCCCATCAGAGAGGGCTCACAGCTTGGGTGTCCTCCTGGATGCACAGCTGTCTCCTGAAGATCATGTGACAGCTGTCTCCAGGGGGGCTTTTTCTCAGGTTTGCCTGATTAACCAGTTGCGTCCCTTTCTGGATCGGGACTCCTTACGCACAGTCACTCACGCCCTCGTCACTTCCTGTCTGGACTACTGCGACGCTCTCTACATGGGGCTCCCCTTGAAGAGCACCCGGAGGCTTCAGCGGGTCCAGAATGCGGCCACGCGGGTGATTATGGGGGCGCCTCGACACGCCCATATAACACCTCTCCTGCGTGAGCTGCACTGGCTCCCGGTGGCCTTCCGGGTGCAATTCAAGGTGTTGGTTATCACCTTTAAAGCGCTCCATGGCTTAGGGCTTGGGTACTTACGAGACCGCCTCCTGCCACCGATAGCCTCCCATCGCCCCGTATGCTCCCACAGAGAGGGGCTCCTCAGGGTGCCGTCGGCTAATCAGTGTCGGCTGATGGCCCCCAGGAGGAGAGCCTTCTCTGTGGGGGCCCCTACTCTCTGGAATGAGCTGCCCCTGGAGATTCGCAGGATTCCCGACCTTCGCACCTTTCGCCGCACCCTCAAAACATTATTATTCCATCAAGCAGGGCTTGCCTGAATGTCATTTTATGGGGTATTGATTTTAGTTATGGCCAATTTATTTAATTCTTTTAATTATATTTTAACATTTGTATTTGTGGGGTTTTATTTTGGCTGTACACCGCCCTGAGTTCTTCGGGAGAAGGGTGGTATAAAAGTCTAATAAATAAATAAATAAAATAAATAAATAAAATGGATATCCAGAGGAAAAAATTGCAGACTACAGGAACCATTTGCACCACTCAGGTGACTCTGAGGACGCAGATAAACCTGCAAGTCCTTCAAGGACCCTCTGAAAGGATGCAAATGACCAGCTGTCTGCAAGGAATATAAATCCTTCCATTCCCCAGGATCCTGTTGGAGCTGAAGCTTCTTGGATGAGAAGCAAAGCATCTTCAAAAGAAAAAAGAAGGAAGCCCAGTTGCCTCCTGAAAAAGCACCTTTTGGGTTATTGGTAGGTGCAGAAGACTGTATCCAGCTGGCTTCTGGCTTAAGGTAATGGTTGGATTCACACAAACTGCTCCAATCAGATCTGAGTTCCCACATCAAGAGAAACACAAACTACCCATTGCATTTGTCTAGCTCATTGTGTGACATTCCATATCTGGCAGAGAGGTGGGTTTTCTCTCATTCATTTACATCCATAATTGTGAAATTGTGGGGATCTGAGAGGTAGGAAGATGCCCCCCAATATCCCAGGTCCTGGAATAATCTTTTTTATTCAAAACCTGCAGCTGGATTTACAGGACACCTAGGGTGACTGCCAAGAAAATTAGGGGTATTCAAAATTACAGAAGTCAAATAGGACACAAGTTCCAGTTGCCAAACACGAGTTAAAATACAAAAAAAAAAAAGTGACAGCCACCTCATCACTTAGATCACCTATTAGAATCTATTTTGTTGGTTTAATTAGGAAACAATCGAGTTATTTTCCTTTTTAGTTCATCTGTTGATTTATACCCTGCTTTTCCTTCAGGAGCTCCAGGTGTGCAATCCGCTGCCTTCAGTTTTGATTCCTGCAACAATCATCTTGTGAGGTGGGTTGGGCAGAGAGACTATGGCAGGCCTGAAGGAGGGAGGACTTGAACCCTCATCCTAATCCCTTCCTTACTGACCTCCACTCCGCGGCGCCTATCAGCTGGGCTAAAAAACAACAAATAAAGGTAGGTATAATGCAGGGGTGGGCGGGAGAGCCCAGCTCACAGTCATGGAGAACTGGTTCACTGACGTCACATCATCACCACTACCAGCTTGCCCGAACCAGGCCGAACCGGGAGCACCCCACCACTGGGACTGCCCCATGCTGGAGCAGGGCTAAAAGGAAGCTTGTGTGGGAGGGGCTCATCTGGCAGCCAGTGTGAACAGAGGCCAGCTATACAGCAATAGCAATATCACTTAGACTTATGTACTGCTTTACAGCGCTCTCTAAGCAGTTTACAGAGTCAGCCTATTTCCCCCAACAAACTGGGGCCTCATTTTACCCACCTCAGAAGGATGGAGTCAACCTTGAGCCCGGTGAGATTTATTTATTTATTATTTATTTGATTTATATACCGCCCTTCTCCGCAAGGACTCAGGGCGGTGAACAGCCAAAAGCATAAAATACAAACAATACAAAAATTAAAAACCATCAAAATAAATTAAATAATTGGCCAGACAATTTAAAAACCCAATTTAAAATCCCCAGTTAAAAACTTAATTGACAACTTAGGCCAGCCTGGCTTGTTGGAAAAAGAGAGTCTTCAATGCACTGCCAAATTTGAACTGCCAAATTGCAGGCAGCCGGCAGTCAGCAGAAACAGCCTGCAGTACTGCACTCTAACCACTGCGCCACCATGGCTCATATGGAAAGCAGAGGAACTTGGAGTGCCTGACTCTTGGTCAAAGAGCACGGTCATTTGGGCAGTTGGAGTCTGGGTCCCCCTCCAGGAACCCAGGACTGGTCCAGAATGAAAGGGGGATGGCTGAGCGGATTCAGGGGCTCCCTTGGCTTCTGCTCAGAATGGGAGACAGCTTGGCAGACTCTTCCTCCAGCTCCCCTTCCCCCCATGCTTCTTGGGGCCTCCTGGAAAACTTCAGACAGCCTCTCCCCATTTCTCAGTAGCAAAGGCAGCCTGTCTCTTGCTTGGTTTTTCCCGTTCCCCTTCAGGGAATTGATCGGGAAGATAAATAAATTGGACCTGCAGCTTTGAACTCCTTTAGGGGACGGAAAGGAGGCACCTCCCTGTAAGGTGGCAACGACTCTGGATTCACGGGCAGGTTTAGGGCATCTCTGACTCGTGGGGGGGGGGGGGGGGGGG
>JANHZT010015250.1:0-11654 GCA_032468215.1 Stegonotus admiraltiensis | reverse complement strand
GGCTGTTAATGCAGTTAATTAACAGCTGTTGTTGTAAAAGACTGATTTATTTAGTAAACCAAGGTTTGAACGGACTTTGTGTGTGCTGCGTTCTTTGGGGTCTGTAGCTGGGGCAGAACAACACTGTGTTCCAAAGATATTGCCCTGAAGACCCATGCAGTCATTGAGTTCCTGCCAGAATCAATTATGGTTCCTCTCCAGTGGAGGAACCTGGTCAGTCAGAGAATGACTATAAAGACCCTTTGGTGAGTGGGGTTGTCGAATCCTTTACAACCCCTATATAACTGTTAATTCCAGTAATGGGGAGAAAAGTGAGACTGAAGGCACTGCTAGTTTCAGGGTGCACAAGAAACCTAATAAGACCGACTCTGGTCGTGGAACTAGACATTCAACTAAGGCCACTAAAAACCCCAGTCTCATTCTGCCAACTTGATGGGTCCATTGCAGGGGGTGCCCCGGCAACATTTGCCACTGAACCACTCCAACTAATGATGGTAAATCACTCTGAAACCATTGATTTCACTGTGACACCAGGGATGGACTGGGCCCTAGTTCTGGGGCTAACCTGGTTAAAAAAGTGGAACCCAAGAGTGGACTAGACAGAGGGGTCCCTCCAATTCCCTAATGATGAATTAATTCAGAATGAGGAACCCCACCAGACTGAAATACCGCATAGTAAGGAAGTAGCTGTGGCTGTGGTGCATGGACCCCTAACCAGGATTTGATGGATGTTTTCAACAAACCAGCCTCAGATGAACTCCCCCCCATAGGTCTATGGATTGTCCCACTGAGATTTTATCAGGGGCCAAACTACCTAACCCAAACCTTTACACTATGACTCCCCAGGAACTGGATGAATTGCAGCAATTCATAGACAAAAACCTTGAGTGTGGGTTCATCGAACTGGTGAAACCTAAGGTGGCTGCCTCTATCCTGTTCTGGGAGGAGGACAGCTCATTATATTTATGTGTGGATTATAGGAATTTAAATGCTATTTGCAAGGAAAATCTTTATCCCCTACCCTTAATGAAAGACATGCTGGCCCATCTGGTGAAGGGGAGAATTTTGCACTGCAATTTCAAGAGTCCTGCTTTCTTGGGAAGATTGGAGAGCCAAGGCCTTACACTTGGTTACTTGGAATGACAAAAAACATATACTGGACTCTCTAGACAGTGCTTATGTCAGGGTTCCAAGTAACATCCCCATCGAAAGAAGACTCTGAGGCTTGAGTTTCCTCAAAATTCCATTTTATTAGGGATGTCATATTGGCACATCTGGGAAAACCCGAATCTGAAAGTTTCCAGGTTTTCCCCACCGAAAAGAAAGTTCAAGTCCCTGCCCAGCACCCACATGTCCTTCACATGATTCAATCAAACACCATCCAACATTGGAGATGCCTCCCAGTCACCTCATCACAGCTGCAGGGCAAGGTGGCCTTGACTCTTGGAGAAAAGAATGTTATTATGACTATCTATCACCCACACTCTATACAATACCTCCTCCCATTTTCCCACAATAGAAAATGTGGCAGGCCTGAAGGTCCAAATGTAAAAGATGGCTTCCAGGTCTGACAGTTTATGAATTCTATGATTATTACTTCAATTCACAGGAGCAACAAATAAGAAGAGAGGAAGCAAAAAATAGAGGACAAGAGGAAATAATGACAGGTAAAACCACAACTAAGCAACAAGAAGAAAGTGAAGTTGAACAAAAGAGATGAGCAGAACGAGAAGGTGTAAGAGTAAAGGAGCAGAGAGAAAGAAGAACAACCAAAACAGCAAAACCCATCTACAACTGAAAAAATGGAAGAAGAAACAAACCTATCAATTAATATAAATGGATTAAATTCTCCAATGAAAAAGAGAAGAATTTTCACAAAATTGCAAAAAAAGGATTTAGATATAATTTGCCTGCAAGAAGTACACATTAAAAGACAACACAACAAACTTTTAGAATACCCCAAAATGGGGAAACTATATTTTCCGTTGGCACAACAATAGAAAAGGGGGGTGGTTTTATATATTAAAGAAACAATAAAGGCCAAACCAATATATGCAGATGAAGAAGGGAGAATATTGATGGTAGAAGTAATAATAAATCACAAACAGGTGCTTTTGACAGCAATATACACATCAAATAATAGGCAAGAAGAATTTTATAGGAAACTTCATGAGAAAATTGCAGAATTGGACTATGAAAAGATTTGTGTAATAGGAGACTTTAATGCAATTACTGACATAAAGCTTGATTACAGAAGCAGCAAAACAAAAAGGCAAGGAAAACTTTACCAAAGACTTTCTTTAAATTGGTGGATGAAATGAGATTCAAGACATATGGAGAGAAAGAAATCCCAAGAAAAACCAATATACATATTATTCAATAGACATCAATCTTGATCAAGAATAGACATGGCATGGATATCATCAGAATTAAGTAGTAATGTAGAAGAAATAGAAATAGAATTAAATATTTGGGCAGACCACAACCCAGTTAGGATCAAATGGAAAAGATACAAAAAGAAAGTGAGATGGACGTTGAATCAATCTATACTAAAAGACAAAGAATTCATACAAATTACAGAAAAAGAAATGATATTCTTCTTCAAAGAAAATAGAAAGGAAGAGACCTCACTACAAAATGTATGAGATACCGCTAAGGGATACTTTTAAGGATTAGCTATAACTTATACAGGAAGGAAACATAAGGAAAAGAAACAACATCAAAAAAACACTGGAGGCAGAGTATAATAGACTAGAACTGGAGTTACAGAAAAAACCACATGAAAAGAATCTCAAAAATCAAATGGAAATAATAAAACACAAACTGAGTTTACTCAAAAAAGAAAAATTGGCATGGAAAATTAAGAGTACAAAACCAAACTTCTTTGAAAACTCTAATAAACCAGGAAGAGGGTTGGCATAAATTAAAAAAGGAAAAAGAAAAAGAAAAACAGATACAAAGCTTGATAGATGAGAAAGGTACATTACAGCATCAAAACAATAAAAAATAATAATTCAAAATTACTAGGAAAACCTATATGATGAAGAGGAATTATCGGAGGACAAAATAAAACAATACCTGGAAGAGGCAAGGCTGCCTAAAGTCCCAGAAGAAATAAGATCTACACTAAATGAAAGGATAACAATGAATTAACAGAGGCAATTAAGAGACAGAAGAATAATAAAACACTAGATGGCTTACCTGCGGAATTTTACAAACAATTACAAGATATCCTGGGTCTGTTACTGCTGGAAATTTATAATGAATTCCTGTTAGAAGCTAAGATGCCAAAATCTTGGATGGAAGCAAACATTACTCTTATACCAAAAGAAGATGTGGACCTAACGCAGAGTAAAAATTATAGACCAATCTCACTTTTATCGGTAAATGTGGACTACAAAATTTACACATCAATAATAGACGAAAGATTGAAGAGATTCCTGAATTAATTTATACATTTAGACGGATTTTTGCCTAACAGACAAATTAAAAACAAAATGAGAATAATTTTGAATACATCGGAATATTATGAAACACACCCTGAAAAACAAATGGCACTGATCTTAGATGCGCAGAAAGCTTTTGATAATGTAAATTGGTGATTCATGATACTGCAGCTAAAATATATGGAATTTGGGGGGAAATTTTTTAACATGATTAAGGAAATATACACTAAGCAGATGGCAAAAGTGTTTGTAAATGGGGACATAACAGAGAACATTAATATTTTAAAAAGCACAAGGCAAGGATGTCCATTGTCCCCTTTACTATTTATTTTGACTCTGGAAGTGTTAAATAGAAATATCCGTCAAGATATAGAAATAAAAGGCATGGAGATAAAAAAGGAAAAATACAAATTACAAGCTTACAAGGTTATTATAGAGGAACCTTGAGAAATAAGACCCAAATTAATAAAGAAAATAGAAGACTACAGTGATGTGGCAGGACTGAAAATAAATAAAGAGAAAACTAAAATCTTAGTCAAAAATCTTACAGACAAACAGAAAAAAGATTTAATGGAAAAGATAGACATTCAAATAGTAAAAAAAGTAAAATATTTAGGAATTTATCTTTCAGCGAGATGTGTAACCATAAAAGAAGATAATTATTTAAAATTAATACAGCAAATTAAACTGGATTTGGAAAAGTGGAAAAACATGCAACTATCACTGTTAGGAAGAATAGCGATCAAAATGAGCTTCCAGTTGAACTTCTGGCATTTTCGGTGCGTGATCAGCAACCTCTGTGGGTCTGTTCCAAGCTCTCCCTGTCGGGGGCTTCACTAGAAGCCATAGCTACCTTGGAGGGGTGGTGAAGCAAAGGGGGACTGCCTTACAGGTCGAGGGGAGCTGCATCTCTCCTCCCTGACTTGGAAAAACCCCTCATCCGAAGACAGGGAGCAGTGGCAGTCAAAATGGCTGCCATGAAGCTGGGGAACAGCCAGAACCATAAGTTTGTGCAGGAGTAGAGAAATGCTGAATGGTGTCTCATTTGGGTAAGAAAAGATTTACAGCTGAAATTGGACCCCATAAAAAATTTAAGGGGAATACCTTTTAGAGCAATTTGCTACAGTGGCATGCAACTATTGTGTGAAAAAAGCATATTGGAAATTTAACTAACTATCTGTGTAAAAAGAAAATTAAGTGGAAAATGGAATCCCCAAAATAAAAGACATGATATTAAGGCAAATTAAGATGTTAGAACTATAAACCTACCTTTTCTTCAAATAATGGAGCTATAAGATAAACTTAGTAAGAGAAATAAACTGGTTGCGTCAAAATAAAAGTAGAACAGGAGCAGAGTCACAATAAAAGCAGAGGAAGCAAAATGAAGTAAAGAGCTCCACTTGCTGATGATAGTAAATTTTTGTGACTTGGGAGCAAATATTGAAATGCAGGGAAATAACTGTTGAACGATATACATTTTCTTTCTAACCACTGGAGACTGGAATATTTAAAAAAAAAGAATTGGTGTCTGGACCCCTAAATACTATTGAATATACAAAAATGACTTGAGGAGTGGAAGATCCCTGAAGTAACTAACTGATTTGATTGGACATTGATAAGACATTTAAATTTGATTAGGAGGTCTGGTTTCTGAACAGATGATTGAGGAGACCTAAACGAAATGGAGTTAATAATTCAAGATAACAAAGACATTAAGGACCTTATCTTGGAACTGCACAAAGACATGGTGGAAATATTGGACCGTATAGATAGAAGACTGGAAAATTGTATACAAGTGATGAAAAGTAAAGATCAGGACAAGAAGGAAAAAATGTAATTATCAACTGGAATAGAAGGAGAAGTAGAACTGAGAAGCCAGCAAACAGAAGATAACAAGGAGGAGACACTATTAAAATTAATAAGAATTGAGGAATTAAAACAGGGAGAAAACACTTTAAAAGATTTTTAAAAAGAAATGGGAGGAACAAGAAGAGGCTTGGGGGGGGGAGATAGAATTTAGAAGAGAAAGCTCTCAAATTAAACAGTAGGGAAAGACAGGGCAAGGAGGAAAAATTAAATTATGGATTCAGAATATGAACCTCAAAGTAGATGGAATGAAAGATTTAAGAGGAAAATAGGGGAGACAAGTTAAAAAAAGGTAGGATTAAAGGAAGGGATGTGGATAATAGATAATGGTTAAGGGGAGAAAAAGAGTTAAAGATATATCATGATTATATGGTAATAATTGTATTAATATTAAAATGATATGGTTGAATGATGGTATTATTAAAGGTGTATAAAATATGACTATCGTGTAGGTAAAGTGAAAGTAGATATATTTATGAGTATTCATTTAAATTTTATATTTTAAAATTCATTTAAATTTTAAAATATATAGAAAGGAAGAGTTAGAGAATGGGTATATGAATGATAAAACAAATGTCTTTGAATATAATAATATGGAGGGGGGAAAGAAAAATATTAGTGGAAGTTTAGAATGGAAGGGTGTAAAGCAATGTATCACAAAGTCAAATAAGTTAAGAAAAGAAATATGAAAAATAGACACAAAGAATGAAAATAGTGGTAAGCTTGAAATATGAGGATGTAAGAAACTGATATTTAGATGGTATGATGTTTGATTAATGATGTTAGTATTAAAAGAATAATATTGCAGTTGCATAGATATATGTGACTAGAATGATAATGTGTATAAAATTATTAACATGAAGGTTAATTAATATTATGATAGTATAATTATGATGATCGTTATTATTAATATACATGTAAGTGATTAAGTTTGTTGCTTTGATTTTTGAATGCAATTTAAAGAAGCTGTATGGTTATAGTTGAAAGAGATACTAATTGAAAAATACACCATATTCTATAGGTATTGGGAATATTATATGCAACAACGAAAAGAGAGATGGAAATGGAGTGGAGTGGAAGGGAGTGGGAGAGGAGGGGAGAAAGAGTAAGGGTAGAGAGGGGAAAGAAGAGAGGGGAGGGAAGGGGAGGGGAGGGGAGGAGAAGAGTAGAAAGGAAAAGAGATAGAAGCAGAGAAGAAGACAGAGGGGAAATAGATCGGGGACAGGAGAAGGAGAAAAGGAAGTAGAGGGAAGTAGAGGAAAAGGAAGGAGGGAAGGAGAGAGAAGGAGAGGGGAGTAGAGAAGAGAGGTAGGAGAAAGAAGAGGAAAGGAGAAGGATGTTGTAAAAATGGGTGAAATATGGTGTACAGGAGAAAAGAAAACAGACAGACAATTTTGCCCTCCCCAGACTCCTAGAAAGGCTCTGGAGGCTGGGGAGAGAGAAAAATGGGCCATCCCCACCACCCCCTGAGGTCATCTGGAGGCAGGAAACAGCCTGTTTCCCTACTTCTGGTGGGTCCAGAAGGCCTGAAAATCAGCTGGCACATGTCAGAGCTGAGCTCACATGCCTACAGATATGGCTAGGTGTGCCATCTGTGGCACGTGTGCCATAGGTTTGCCATCACAGACCTAGGCTTTTGGGTATCTAGTGAAGGAAATAGACCAGGACAAAGTCAAAGCCATATTAGATTGGCAAGCCCCTTGGACCCGCAAACAGTTTCAAAGCTTCTTGGTGTTTGCAAACTTCTACTGACAGTTCATCCCCTCATTTGCTGAGATTGTCCTCGGCATCATGAACTCCTAAAAATGGAAGGGGGGTAAAACTATGGCTCAGCCAGCCACTAAGCTGGACCTTAGAGTGCCAAAAAGCATTTGAAATGCTAAAAAGGCTGTTTGCAGTGGAGCCAATTCTCAAACACTGAAACCCGAGCATCCATTCATCATCCAAGTGGATGCTAGCAATGTGGCAGTGGCTGCAGCCCTTCTTCAAAAAAATTCCAACAGCAATCTGCAACCCTGTGCCTACACTTCCAAAAAACTGACAAAGACAGAGAGAAGGAGGGCAATATAGGAGAAAGAAGCATATGCCATTCGATGGGCCGTATTAACTTGGCACCACTTCCTCGAAGACAGCCAAGTCCCTTTTGAAGTATGGACAGATCACAAAAACCTGGAGGAACTTAGGACCCTGCGGAAACTTTCCCCTAAAGAAGGTCCAGTGGGCACAATATTTCAATCATTTCAACTTCATGATGAACTACATCCCTGGGGGAAAGAATCTACTAGCAGAAGCATTATTACAAAAGCCTCAATACAACAGCAAATGGGAGGAGGTAGTTCACACCATGCTTCCCACCTTCCAGCCAGTCTCTCAAGCCACCAATGAAAAAGCAAGCACAACGGCAGAGGGCTGGGGATGGTGAAACTCTAACCCAAAACTTAAAAAATGAACTGCCCAATGACCCCTGGTACAAAGACAACCCAGGGGTCCTAACCCCCAGAGATGACATGGCATGGAAGGGCTCCAAACTTTATGTCCCCAACAGCCTGCATCTCCAAGTACTCCAACGGAGCCATGATTCCATTTGGAATAGCTATCTAAAGACCCTGCACCTGGCAAGAAGCCAATTTTGGTGGCCAAGGATGAAAAAAGACATGTAAAACTATGTCAAAAGCTGTGCCATCTGCGCAGTCATGAAAATGAGACCAGGGAGGCTCCCGGGGCTGCTCCAACAAGTGGCGGACCCCTCCCACCCATGGGAAGAGATCACTATGGACTTCATCATAGAACTCCCTGATAGTGGGGGAAACATGGTCATTTGGCCCGTAATAGACTTGTTCTCCATTTCATAGCTTGCTCATGTCTCCCATCAGCTCATAAACTAGCCAAACTATTTGTAAAACACATCTATAGACTACATAGGGCCCCCCGCAGAATTATTTCTGACAGGGGAGTCCAGTTCACAGCAAAATACTGGAGGAAATTCATAGGATCCATTGGGTCCTCACAAGGGCTCAGTTCAGCATTCCATCTGAGCACTAACGGGGCCACAGGACATACAAATGCAATAGTGGAACAATACTTAAGGTGCTAAGTAAACTATCAACAAACCAACTGGGCAGAACTACTGCCTTTTGTGGTGGCATACAATAACGCTGTAAGGACTTGCATCTCCAATCTTCCCAAGAAAGCAAGACTCTTGAAACTGAAGTTGTTCCAAAAGGAGCTTTTATTGAAAGGCTTGTGACAGCAAGAGGTCTAAGCAGGAACTAAATTTTCCCACTTAAAAACAGCAATTTAAAGCAGTGCAAACAAAACCCCTCCCACAGTACAGCAATGCAGAAAAGGGAAACTCACAGCACAGCAATGCAAGAAAGAGAAACTTCATATAGAGATCCCTCCAATCCTCTCCCCTCCCACCAGAATGCCAGTGTCCCAATAGAAATATATGGGACCTGACATGCTGTCCCCTAGAAAAATGGGAAACCCACCAGAAAGAAAACAAAAAGAGGGAAGGGGAGACAAAGAAAACAAAATCAGCGAGGTTTGTCATGGTACAATTGATGAAATATACATATTAATTTAGGGGCATGCACATGTTGTTTGTGAACCCATTCATTGTGTGAGAAGGGGAGGTGTTTACAAGCCACCAGGTACTGAGTGGAATTTCCTAGAGTCTAGAATTTCTCAAATTTCAAAATGTTGTTTGCCCTCTACCTTAATAGTGGGTGGAACAGGGGTAGTAGCCTGATGAAGATCACAGGTGACTTCAGGTTTCAATAAGCCATTATGGACTTGCCATAATGACTTAGGGAGTTGCCTTCTGAACTTTTTGTGTGATATTGCCTGATATTATTATTAATCATAGACATTATTGGAAAGGCATCATCCAAAGCTTCCAACTGTCTTTGTTGCATGCAAAATGAATTAGTTGGAAATCTCTTAGCTGTCCCACTTCATAATAATTTGATATAATTTGTTTTGAACACATTTGAAAATTAAATTTGGTTATTGTTTGATTGTTTTATTTGTGAGGTAATTGAAAATTCTGGAAAAATGTATTTCTTCCTGCCTTCCTTCTGAAATAAAATGTTTTAGATATAAATTAGTTTGTTTGATATGTTTATATTTGGTACCTTAAAATTAAAAGTATAGTTGATTATTTATTTTCATGAGAAATGACTCTGAGCAGCATAAAACAATTAAATAATTAATACATTTAAACAACTGATAAATGAATAAAAGGAAAACTAAGAGAAAAGAAATTCACACAAATATCAAATTAGTAGAAAATAGATACTAAAGGACAGGCCCAGGGGCAGAGGAGTTCCTTCCAGCTTCTAGATGAAACAAACATTTAATTATCCTGGGAAAATGCAGTTCTGCTCTCTTCACTTTCAATCTTCTGAGGCTACTTAAGTTCAATAAGATTAGTTTTATCATCTTCTACAAATGGAGAAAGAATATAGGTGGTACTGATTCCTTCTCTTGGAAAATGGCAATGCCTCTTGTAGGTAGAAATGTTTAATTCTTACAAGTTCCTTATGTCTTCAGCATAGAATAGACTTCCCCTATTTTAGCATCCTCCAGATGTTTGAAACCAATCTGAATTTTCACTGATCACCAAGCTAGGAATCCTGAGGAATCCTTGCACTTGGTCTACACATATGGAGGGAGGTCAGTTGGGGGATAGTGGCAAATTATCTGGAATTATCCACTGTAGAAAAGTCTTCCTCTGGTGTAGTTTTAATATACCATTTTATTCTTAAGAGGAAACTTCATTTTATGAATATCTTATTCAAAACATTGCATCTATACTGTAGTAGAAAAAGAGTTTTCCAACTGCAATTCTTCAGTAAACAAGAAAACATTGGAATATATTCACAGATATTTTTCAGGTTCCAATCTCA
The DNA here is from genome assembly GCA_032468215.1 of Stegonotus admiraltiensis. Taxonomy (NCBI): domain Eukaryota; kingdom Metazoa; phylum Chordata; class Lepidosauria; order Squamata; family Colubridae; genus Stegonotus; species Stegonotus admiraltiensis. Next base: position 1,432 of record JANHZT010015250.1, on the reverse strand, counting down.
AATCTATGAAAGGAAAGAGACTGGATCAAGCAGTCTACAGTGTAGTATGGAATATTAATTTACATTGTGTGGAGGGTGGAATATGAAGAAAGAGATTGAAAAAATGGTTGCATGCATAAATTTCTTTGGATTACAATCTTAACATGATGGAGGCTCACAGAACAAATGTAGCAAACATACATACATGTATTCTTTGAAATTTCTACAGTTGCTTTTCCAGAAGCTGTTTCCATGGAATCCCTAAGAAGCTGTCTAAATATCTTACAAGGTCAAAGAGAAACTCATACAGCAACTGAGCAAAGCAGTAGTTGAAAGGGAAACCTCAAGAGATAGGAAGATTTACATAAACAGCTATGTAAATAGCAAACTATATATTTGCAAACTATATTTTTAATTTGAAAAACTAGAATCTAAGATCCCCCTATTTTAAAATATGCAATAATAGGAAAATGTTGAGAATCGGCTTTTAATATAGTAGGATATTTGTTAGAATTAAATTGAGGGAGAGGATGAAAAGAAAAAAAAAGAATATTGTTTTGTTCAGTGAATTTCCCTATTGTATAATTGTTCCTTGCATGCATGGACTTCTGGGACTGAAAGGACCCATTTCTGAGGCCAAATAGTGAAATGCTTTTTAATGCTGTTTACTGTGTCCCTTGACTCACATGCTGAATAACATGCATGACAGGCAAAACACAAAATTTTATGTAAATATTAAAAAAGCAGCACCTGCTCCTTATACAAAACATTTAAAGGAGGAAAGCCTGGATTGTTAATTCACTTACATCTCAAATGTGATCCCCCCCCCAACATCCCAGTGATTAAGAATTTAAAATCTTTACCCAAGAAAACATGAATTAGGAAACAATCTGTCAAAGTTAGGCATATTGATTAAGACACAAGGTTTTAGTAGAATTTGCAACAGATTTAATATAACTAAAATTTGAAACATAGTTATAACCTGCATATTTCATTAGAAATATATGTGTAATGGCATGGACAAGTTACATGGTTCCGTGTCTAGGAACTTGATAGAATTTTATTATAATACATGTGTGAACAATTCTTCAATATGTTAATACTTTAGTCATCTCGACTTCATTCATTACTTCTGACATCCATTCTTCGATAGTAGACAAATCTTCCTTCTTCAATAGCGCGCTGCCCAACAGGAACCTTGCTATTATTATTAAATTTATACACAATTAATCTCTATAACCATGCAATCTATAAGTCCTACAGAAACAACAACAATTATAAATAATTTTTTCTTTTCTTTTTTCTTTTTTTTTGCAAAATAAAATACATACAAGCTAGTTTCTTTAAAGTCCAAGTACCTTCTAGAACATTTCATCAAAAAATTTTCCTTTCAAGTTTTACATTTAATTAAATTTTACAAACTAGTTTCTTTAAAATCCAAATAATCTAAGAC
>JANHZT010015184.1:0-11660 GCA_032468215.1 Stegonotus admiraltiensis | reverse complement strand
CCTAGGCTTATGGGACCAACAGCTGGCCCTGAAGTGGGTAAAAGAGAATGCAGCTGCCTTTGGGGGAGATCCTTCTCTGGTGACCATTTTTGGCCACAGTGCTGGAGGATCTTCTGTGAATCTCCATCTTCTCGCACCAAAAAGCCAGGACCTTTTTGCCCAAGCAGTGATCCAGAGCGGAACAGCCAATGCCTTCTGGGCTTGGAGGTCTCCTGAGGAAGCCAAACGGTTATCGCTGGAATTTGTTCATCTGCTAGGTTGCTCTGAGGACAATAATAATACAAGCATAGTGCAGTGTCTGCAAACAAAAAATGTTCCTGAATTTATTCAGCATGAAATATCTCTGTTCCGCAAACTTGGCTTCTTTCTGAATTTTCCCTTTAAGCCAACCATAGATGGGGATTTTTTGCTTGGTGATCCAGAAAAGCTCATGGACGAAGGGCAAATTCAGGTCAAACCAGTCCTCATAGGTAAGAACTCTGATGAAGGGGGCTCAATTGTCCACTATATTTTCTCTGACATCAGTGAAAATCTCATCAATCAGGAGCAGCTTCTGAAAGGGATACAACTGTTGGTGCCAAATGCAACTGAAGATTTTGTTCAGACTTTTGCACTGAGGCATAGTGAAGGAAATCATGGTCCAGCACAATACCGCTCTGCTCTGTCACACTTTTTTGCACATTGGGTTATTGCATGCCCATTGATTGAAGCTGCAGGAAATATCAGGAAAACTGGAAGTTCTGTATATGCCTATTTATTTGCACATCGCCCTTCAGGGTCAGCTTGGCCCGAATGGACTGGGGCACACCATGATGCTGAGATTCCTTATATTTTCGGAACCCTTGAATCAGTGTTTCCCATCAATCAAACCTACACAGAGGCTGAAGCCAGACTGAGCCGTAAGATGATGCACTACTGGGCAGAGTTTGCCAGAACTGGGTAAGTGGTTCACTTTATTTCTATAAATTTGTATTCTAAATCCAAAGGAAGCCTTTCCATTCAACAAATGCACTTTATATCTAAAGTAATGCAACCACAAAGTAATGCAAGCTAAGTCTTCTGAGTATGTTTACAGCTCACGTTAATAGAGGAAGTCCTCTATTTACAATCACAATTGAGACTGAAATTTTTGTTGCTAAGCAAGGTGGTTGGGAAATGAGTCATCCCAATTTAATGGCCTTTTTTTCCCACCCTTGTTAAGCAAACCACTGCACTTGTCAAGTGGGTCATTTGGTTAAGTGAATCCAGCTTCATCCACTGACTTTGCTTGTTGAAAGTCAGCTGGGAAAGTTGCAAATGGTGATCACATGATTCCAGGATGCGGCATCCATTGTAAATACATGCCAGTGGCCAAGCACTCAAATTTTGATCACATGACCATGGGGATGCTGCAATAGTTGTAAGTTCATGGACCGGTTGTAAGTCTCTTTTTTCAGTGCCATTGTAAACTTGAACAGATGCTAAATGAATGGTTGTAAGTCAACCTGTAAGTCCACTGTCCCAGTTGTACTGGGAAAAGCCCTGACATTTTAAAGGATTCTTAATTACCTCATAGTTCCTTTATGATTCCAGTGGTATCACACACATTCCAGGACACGTTACTTCTACAAGTGGAATAAAGAAGGCGAGAGGGAGATAAGAAACAGAATGCTTCTGTACTATTAGGAGAATGAGCAACGACTTGCAAGGGAGTAAGTAGTGAAGGGGAAACTCACAAGATGGAGGGTGCCCAGGGTATGAGGAATGGGGGTCTGGATTGGGATTGGCAAATTTCAAGAGTCAAGAAGGAGCTGACCTAGGTTTGGAACAGCAGCCCTGCCCATCCCCTCAGAAGGTTTGGCTGCCAATCCAAACCTAGATCAGCCAGATGAAATCTCTACAGATATTGAACGTTAAACTCTAAAAATATTGAACTTTGGCTGCTGTGGTTGAGCATCCATGACCATGGTGCTAAAGGTGAGTCATTGTCAAACAACAACAATATGATAATGTGATCACATAGTGTGTGTGTGTGTGTGATGGGTGCAGGGGGTCTGTGGCTATCATAACTCTGAAAATGAGTCATAAGTAGCTCTGAGGAACTTCATTGTAACTTCCAATGGTCGTTAAGCAATTGGTTGTAAGCTGAGGAGTACCCATATTGTCCTTCTTGTAGCTATGTTACCATATACCTCATACTGGTTGTAGATATGTGTAGAAATTAGTTCAAAGAAAGTATGAAGCAAATTTCTTCTTCATCTTTGGCTCTGTGCAAGTAGCAAAGTTAAACTTTTCATAACCAGAAGTTGGTCATGGATTGTGTTGGACTGAGGGGGGTGGGGGTCCTTTAGAGCCTCCTGCTGGTTGGAGACTTGGATCTTTTCTTATTATATTTAAAAGCTTTCATGAGCCCTGCTGCCAAGTCTCTAACCAGCAGGGGGCACTAAAGGGCCTCCCTATCCCTCCCTCAAAGTCCCCTTTGGGAGTTTCTCTTGGGTGTAGTTTCTCAGATCAAGACTGGTCTCTATCCTTTTCTTCCTCCATAGGAATCCTAATGGGTTGGTGGCCACCAAGGATGAGTGGCCGCTCTATAATGCCACGGAGCAGAATTTCTTCATTCTTCATAGTGAGTCATCTGGGGAAACAGAGAAAGAACCTGTTCACCATTGTGATTTTCTAAAGAAGCATTTTTCAAAGTCTGAAGACCCATGTAAGTTTGGTTATTTGTCCTGCCTTTGAATGGGAAAATAGTGGCTGATGAAAAAGATATTTCTATTTCTATTTATTTTCGACAGATCAAATTTAAAGGCCAACTATCTCACTCACAGAGCAATCACTAAAAACTTTTTTAAAGTTTTGGGGCCAGTTTTTACAGGGGCTGAAAAAGCATCATTTTATTTTGCACTGTGAAATTTTGTAATGCTAGTGATACATTTTGTAGTGCAAGAATCTTTCATGACATTCCAATAGATGGACTAAATGTGGCGATAAAAAAGAATAGAACCTTAAGTAATTAAATGGAATAGTTTGAAAATGGACATTATATGTTTACAAGAAGTACATATTAGAAGACAACGTGTGATATTGTTACAATATCCAAAGCTAGGAGTTTTATTTACATCATTGATTCAACAGAATAAAAGAGGTATGGTACTGTATATTAAAGAAAAATTAGAACCAAAATTATGTTTTGAAGATGATGAAGGTACAATTTTGATGGTGGAACTAAAAATGAACTTAAAACAAATATTACTTATTGCAGTATATGCACCAAATGAAAAACAAGAAGAATTTTATCGAAGATTACACAAAAAAATATTAGAACTGGATTATGAATATGTATGTATAATGGGTGATTTTAATGCCATAGTAGAGGTGGACTTGGACTATAAAACAACAAATTTTCATGAGATCCCAATAGTTAGATTTCTAGCTATGTCTTATGAGATCTCTATGTAAGCCTTGGTTGCTCACAAATTAAGATAACAGCAATAACCATAATGATAATAATAATCAGTCCCAGAACATCTGCATCACCACCATCGGCATTGACAAAATCCCCATAAGTCAATTGCAAAAGGCAGCTTTACTTGGAATAGCTTATATCCTGCAACGATACCTTTAACACCATCAAACAATATCTGTCACCTCTAGATAACAAAGATGGACTTTAAGATTAAGGCACCAGGTTAGATATCAAGAAACTGTGAGTTGTAGTCCTGCCTTAAACCATGAAACCCAGATGGGTGACTTTGGACCAGTCACTCTCCCTCAGCCAAACTCGCTTCCCAAGACTGTTGTTGTTGGGAAAATAGGAGAATAATATTGTGTTGGGTACGTTCTCCTTCTTGAATGATTTGTAAAAATAATAAAGGCAGGATACAAATAATAAACAAATAAACAAATAAAATCTGTTATTTTACCTTACTACAGAGAAGAGCATCCTGGAATCTCCACTTTGCTAGTCCTAAATGTGCTTTTTCAGGAGGCAACTGGACTTCCTTGTTCAAAGATGTTTCTCACTATCACTTCTCATCCAAGAAGCTTCTTCTGGATGGTAGGGAATGGAAAGATATATATCCCTTGCAGCAGCTGGTCATTTGCATTATTTTAGAGAGTCCTTGAAGCCATTTGGAAGTTTATCTGTGTCCTCAATGTCACCTGAGTAGTACAAATGAGTGTGGAGCCTTCTTGGCTGCAGGGTGTTTTCTGCCCTGTATCCCTTCCCTGTTGCATCTCAAACTGAAGTGCAAATGGTTCCTTTAGTCTGTAGTGTTTTCTGGAAATCTGTTCATACTCCTGCACCATTCGAAGGCTGTTCATCCAAACTGCATAGCTAAATGTCGATGGAGATTCTCAGTCATCCAGATCATGGTTGTTCCAAAGGTGCTTTTTCAGGAGGCAACTGGACTTTCCTATTTTTTTTTCTTTGAAGACGTTTCACTTCTCATCCAATTCTCAATCTACCCCATAGGTTGAACCCCTTTGCAAAAGGCTTCCAAACTTAAAGGCACCATTTGAAGACTTGCTACAATTTTGTTGGCTACAGAATAGCATTTGTTTGTTGGTTTGTTTCTCTCCAGAACCAATCAGGAGTTTTCTTAAAAGACTTGTGAAATGATGACAAGCTGTGCCAGGGAACCTTCCAGAAGGATCCGTTGTACTTTCACAGACTGAGGGGATCTTGGAAGATGAATAAGGAGCCAACTAAAACCGACATAATCTTTGCTGTGAAAAAAAAAAACTATTAGAAGTAATTTGTTATATTTTAATAAATAACCTCTTACTAAATATTGTCTGAATTCTTTGGATAAAAATCCTGTTATCCTCACAACAATTAAGAAATTGATGCAGTGTGAAAAAAATAAAATTAAGCAATCGGTTCAGTTCCAAGTGGGGAGAAAGACACTGGAAACATGGAGGCTATTTGGAAAGAAGATTTATTGATGTAGCAGGACCATATGGTTTGGTCCTACTCAAAAAAAGCACATGGCTGAGAGACAGAGAGAGCTTTTATACCCTCTCTTGGGCTTTGAATTTGAGCTTGTATTTTGATTGGTGGTCAGATTCCCAGGGCCATGTGGGGTCATGGGTCATGATTCAAGTTTGGTTGAAGCTTTTCGCTGATGTAATATCACCAGGTGATTTTGCAATGCAGTGAGCCTTGCTGCCAGATGGGTAGAGGGTTAATCCTATCATGTCCTGAGGGCCATGTCTTTTGTGTTGTAGATAAGCTGGCCCACCCTTTTGTCCTGTAGATAGGTTGGCCCAGTCCTGCAAAGGTGGGGGCTATCTTCCAAGAGTATGTTTTTCCTTTAGGGCAGGGGTGGGCAAATGTGGCCCTTTTACCAGCTGTGGACTTCAACCCCCAGAATTCCTGAGACAGCTTGGCTGTTTTATTTTATTTTAATAAATCTTAATATGGAGAAATCAGTTTAGGCAGGATGCCAAAATTAGCATGTAAGCCATTTAATTAAAGATGTTTTCTTGTGTGCTATAAAAACAGTCTTGATCTCAGATTCTAGCAGTTATTGGGATCCACATGCTCTGATTTGGAAAGGTAGATCCAATGAAAGTTGGACTAAAAGTTGGACTTTTTAAAGATTTCCTCATAGTAACCTCTTCCTGAATCCACCTTCCATCACCTTCCCCAACCCCAAACTCCCAGTGTTTCTCCTGAAACATTTGGGAAGACCCATTTTCACTCTTTGTGCTTTGAATCTGGATTCGATTGATAATACTGTCAAATATAATAAAAGACCCAATTGTTATAAAGGTCCAAGGAGCAGGCTGAACCTACTGCTCCAAGGGGACAGAGAAGTCACATGTAGCAATGTTTAAAAAGATAGAAATGTGCTTTTCTTTGTTAAGTGAAATATTTAATTCCTCTAGTGGTCAATTTTTAAAACCTTATCTTATCCACCCCCCCTAAAATTCAAACATTACATTTTCCCAAGGAATGAATTCTTTGTAAAAAAAAAAAAAGGTGTGTGTGTGTGACAGGTTCCTTTTAAATGCTTCTGATGATCCAAGCTAAGTTGCTTGATCGTCAGAGGCATTTAAAAGAAAAAAAACCCTTTTTTCTTTTAAATGCCTCTGACGATCCAAGCTGAGTTGCCTGATCATCAGAGGCATTTAAAAGAAAAAAAAGTCTCTGCCGATTAGGCAACTCAGCTTGGATTGTCAAAGCCTTTTGAAAGCATTTTTTACAACCTCTTCCCCGAAGAGGTTGTAGAAAAAATGGTTTTAAAAGTTAAAAAAAAAAATTGGCCACGTCCACCCAGTCGCATTACCACCACCACCCACAAGCCATGCCCACAGAACTGGTAGTAACAAATTTTAGATTTCACCACTGGGTAGGACTAGAAGACTTCCAAGGTCCCTTCCACCTCTGTTATTCTGTTTCTTTTCCTGGCTGTCCATGGTACTCTCAGGAGTCTTCCCCAAAATAAAGTTGAAAGGTGCCAATTCTTCCTATCCTCCTTTTTTAAAGTCCCAACTATTATTTCCATAGAGCATAACAAGGAATAACATAATCTAACATTAATCAGCCAAACACACAAAATTGCTTATGTAAAGGATTTATAAGGATCAATGTACCTGCCATTGACCTGGTAATTGGCAAATATTGCTATCATGGGAGGAGATCCAGTTGAGCTAACCTTGGCTGTACATGGGCCAGAGCTGAATTTGTAGGGTACCATTTTCTCTCACCAATGAGCCAACGTTTCTTTGCTAAAGGCATATTACAAATTGGAGCCTCAGATGTCCTTGGCTGGGGGAGGCCTGAGGCTGGCAAGGTCAGAGGAAAATGCCTTTCTGCCAACAACCGGTGGAAAGCTTCTGTAGAATCTCAGGAAACTGGGAAATTTCCATTGAAGGCCATATTGACTGATTTCATTCACAAAAAAAGTTCCTTCCACCTCAGAAAATATGCTTCAGGTGTCCACCAATTGACCAAGTCCTTTCACTTCCCCAGAACAAGTTTGGTATCCAGGCAATCTCCAAGAACCGGAATGATGGATGCTAGCACTCACTTCCGTGTTTACTTGTGCACATCACACAGCAAATTTCAGAGGGTTAGGGAGCTATCATTGGATGGATTAGCCATCATTGTGCCTATTGATGAAAAGGGCACCTGAGATCTGCTTGTTAATTATAAACCCATTAGCCTCTTAAGTATAATCTCTGTGCCAGACACAAAATTAGTCACCTGAATCTATCTGAAGCATATACTGATAGGTGAGCAAACAGGCTTTAGGATTGGGCATTACCTCTATCATTTATTATTATCATTGTTAATATTAATTTCTGACAATTTTTCAAAAATATCCACCAACATTGGATTAATCTAGTGTTAGAATATTTTGTGCCATTCTACAACTGTTGCATTTTTCTTCATTAATTGTAATCATTAGTTTCCTCTAGTGACGATTTTTAAAATCTTATCTTACTATGTTTTTTTTAAAAATTCAAAACATTACATGTTCCCAAGGGAAGAATTTTTTTTTTTGGAATTACATCCAAAATCTTATTTTAAATCCATCTGGACCCTTAATCCATCTGTGAATTTCTAAAATCAAAGTTTTAACTTACCCTTTACTGTTTATTATCTAAGTTCTTAAGCTTCCAGTTAAATTTTCCTTTCATTAAGGATTAAAGGGAGACTCACCTCTCAACAAGTTTTCAGACTTGTTTCTCCAAAGGTTTATAACAGATGAAATTTATTTATTTATTTATTGGTTCGAGTTATATGCCGCCCTTCTCCGGAGACTCAGGGCGGTTTACAATGTGTTAAGCAATAGCCTTCATACTTTTGTATATACCTGCTTAGTAGGGCTTTCACACACACACACACACCCGGGTGTTCTGTGAAAGCATATGTCTGTTATTAACCTTTAGCAACAAGCATAGTTATTCATCCTTCAAAAGGAACAATTCCCAGCAGGAATCAGGAAAACCGAATCTGATCAGAATCTGATCAGAACCAGTTTAGGATTGCCTCAGGTATTTGTCATTTGCTTTCAGGTTCTTTAATTGCTATGAAATCTGGGCAGATGTTGTAATGGCTCTTTTCAAGGCTGCAGGTTGCACACCAGAGATAGTGAGTGTCCTCTGTATCCCATTTAATTCTCTGCTTTTCCACCGCTTTGATTTTGGAACCTTTTGTCAATATTTGCAGCTTCCTCCCTCTTTATCGGCAAAATCCAATTGGTCAGTGCACCTCCTTGCAATATATAAAGTTTCTCTTTTCACGATCATTATGTGTACGATATCAGGATACAGTCTGGTCATCTAAGAAACTGCTTCCCTCTTTGGAAGAAGCAGAAGGTGATATTTACAAGTAGTCCTGTTAAATCTGACAAGCAGGTAAGTCTGTAGAATTTTTTAAAAGATCATTATTTTCCAGAGAATTAGAAGATTATTTTTAGGAAAGGGATTAGAATTTTTTGTTTTTTTCTAGTTTGTTAGTCCTATTCCAGGCTATTCCATGTATTGTTCAGTTGTTGAAAAGTAAAGAGCGCTACCTTAAACTATGGTGGTCTAGAAATAGGCTGGTCTCAGATGGAAAATCCTGTCCCATACTGAACTAAGAAAAATGGCTCTCTCTGTGTGTGTGTGAGAGAAAGAGAGATTCAGCTGTATATTTGGATGATTTAAAGTAGGATTGGAGCAGTAAAAATGTTGATTTGGGGTGATTTTACATTGTTATTTATTTCAGTTATATCTTAAGCATAATCCACAGAATAGGGATTGGTATACCATGTTCCACAATAGGATTTTGGAATAAGTTAAAAAGATATAATAAACTGACATGGAATTGTGCAGCAGATATCCAAAAGAAGTCAGAGATTCTGAGACAAATTTGTAGTTTTATATAAATAAATATATTTATGGTAAATAAAATAGTCAGGCAAACAGGTGCATCGTCAGGTAAATCAACACAGCAGGAACATCATGAGGTAAATAACATAATCCATGAGATAGGGATTGGAACACCAAGTTCCAGAAAGGGATTGTGGAAAAGTTAAAAAGGTAAAAGATGTAACAGAAACAACATGTAACACAAACATTACAGGGGTGGGTTCTACTTACCTTTACTACCGGTTTGCAATGCGGCCGTTCATGCACAGAAGCTTCCTGATGATGTTGGGATCAGTGGGCTGAGCCTACCGCTGGTTTTACTACCGGTTCTATAGAACCGGTCTGAACCAGAGACAACCCACCACTGAAACAATATATAACAAAACAGCATTGGTAACCCTGGAGAAGATCTACTAGCAGTTCTGTGTCAAAACTGTCCATTCGCTGAGCAAGGGGATCAGTAATCAGGAGGTCTAAGCGGTTCTTCTGGAACCTTGGAGATACATCATGGAGAAGGCCAAAGGTGACTAAGTTACTCCCTGCTCACCATTGGTGTGCTCATCACAGTAAATCAATGATGAATTGGGATTAGGTGGGCTTATGCAGTAAGAGGAATAATCTCATATTAGTTGCAACTTTTTCCAGGTCCACCGACTCGTCCACCTGTTGCAATGCCTTGTCTGGTATGCCCGTCGCTCTTGTGCTGCCTCCTCCTCCTCCTCCTCCCCTTTCCATTAGCCTCCAGTTCTGCTTCTAATGGGGACATAGTAGTCATAACCAGCAGTGGCCCCATTAAGGGCAAGCAGTTCCTGGCTGACCTTGGATCTGTGACAGCCTATCTAGGCATTCCTTACGCTGAGCCTCCCCTGGGAAAGTTGCGTTTTCAGAAACCTCTTCCACATCAGCCATGGAAGCAAACACTGGAAGCCACCAGCTTTGGCAATTCCTGTTCTCAATCTATTTACTACGAAGACACTGCAGCAATGGTGTGGAATCCTAAAACACCATTGTCAGAAGATTGCCTTTCCCTCAACATCTGGGTGCCACACCCACAACCTTCTTCACCAGTACCTATTTTTTTCTGGATACACTCAGGTGGGTATTCAGGTGCCACGTCTTCTCTGAACTTGTTCAATGGGGCATCCTTGGCTGCCACTGAGAATGTCATTGTGGTCACCATCAATTATCGCTTGGGAGCCTTGGGTTTTCTGTACTTGCCACCAGCTGCTCCAGGGAACCTAGGCTTATGGGACCAACAGCTGGCCCTGAAGTGGGTAAAAGAGAATGCAGCTGCCTTTGGGGGAGATCCTTCTCTGGTGACCATTTTTGGCCACAGTGCTGGAGGATCTTCTGTGAATCTCCATCTTCTCGCACCAAAAAGCCAGGACCTTTTTGCCCAAGCAGTGATCCAGAGCGGAACAGCCAATGCCTTCTGGGCTTGGAGGTCTCCTGAGGAAGCCAAACGATTATCGCTGAAATTTGTTCATCTGCTAGGTTGCTCTGAGGACAATAATACCAGCATAGGGCATTGTCTGCAAACAAAAAGTGTTTCTGAACTTATTCAGCAACAAGGGTCTCTGTTCTTGAACGATGACTGCCTTCTGAATTTTCCCTTCAGGCCAACCATAGATGGTGATTTTTTGATTGGTGATCCAGAAAAGCTCATGGAGGAGGGGCAAATTCAAGTCAAACCTGTCCTCATAGGAAAAGTCTCTGATGAAGGGAGCACATTTATCCACGATCTTTTTTCTGACATCAAGGAAAGTCTCATCAATCAGGAGCAGCTTCTGAAAGGGATAAGAATGTTGGTGCCAAGTGCAACTGAAGATGTTGTTCAGACTATTGCAGTGAGATACAGTGAAGGACATCAAGGCCCAGCACAATACCGCTCCGCTCTGTCCAACCTCTTTACAGATTTGGCCATTGCATGCCCATTGATTGAAGCTGCAGGAAATATCAGGAAAACTGGGAGTCCTGTATATGCCTATTTATTCACACATCACCCTTCAAGCTCATCTTGGCCTCAATGGACTGGACCACATCATGATGCTGAGATTGCTTATATTTTTGGAACCCTTGAATCGGTGTTTCCCATCAATCAAACCTACACAGAGGCTGAAGCCAGACTGAGCCATAAAATGATGCACTACTGGGCAGAGTTTGCCAGAACTGGGTAAGTGGTTCACTTTATTTATAATTTTTATTTTAAATCCAAAGAAAGTCTTCCCATTCAATGAATGCACTTTATATCTAAAGTAATTCTGCCATAAAGTAATGCATGCTATTCCTTTGTGTATGTTTATAGGTCACATTATTAATACAGATAGTAGTAGTAGTAGTAGTAGTAGTAGCAGTAGTAGTAATAATAATACTATGGAATCAGCAAAAATATTTGTACATTTTTGAAAGCAAACATGTAAAAATGGAAAACGGTTCTAACAGCAAATGGGGAGAACATTGGTGAAGTCAACATCAGAAGAGGAATCTTCCAAGGGGACTCACTTCCACCACTATTGTTCAACATCACATTAATTCCACTGACAATAATCCTACAAAACACAAAACTGGAATACCAAATCTCAAGCCAGCATGACAAGATAAACAATCTGCTGTACATGGACGATTTAAAAATGTATACAAAAAGCCCCACTGAACTTGAATCAATACTCAACACAGGGTCTGCAAAATATTAAAATCAAAACTGAATACTGGAAACATAATTAAAGCCATTAATATTTACTGTGAAAATATTTACAGACCCCTCGCATCCTGGACATAAACTGTTTCAACTCCTACCCTCAAAACGATGCTATAGA
>JANHZT010015064.1:0-21181 GCA_032468215.1 Stegonotus admiraltiensis | reverse complement strand
AGAAGGGCGGCATATAAATACCAAAAAAAAAAAATGATCAGAATTATATTCCTCTTCCTCTTCCTCTTCCTCCTCCACCACCTCCTCCTCCTCCTCCTCCTCCTGCTGTTACCTAAAGACTGGAAGGTAACCACCAACCTCAGTGAGCACCAAGGACCCCACAGTTCAGCCCTGAATTACAAATATTCTATTCTATTGAGAAAAAATTGTTAACCTTTGCCCATCATCATTGTATACCACAGAACCTACCCTGGCAGTGAAAACCCCTCTGAGAAATGTCGAAGTTGCACCAGGGAGAGATGCAACCTTCACTGTGGACCTCACCACCCCTAGTCCCGGCTCGTGGTACATCAATGGCAACCTTGTGCAGAACAGTGACAAATACATAATTACGAGAACCAAAGCAAGCCACAGTTTAATAATTAAGCGGGTCACCAGTGCTTTCAAGGAGGCGGAGGTGAAATTTGTAGCCAAGGATATTGAAAGCATCGGAAGAGTCACCTTGAAAGGTATTTGCAATATATACTTCTTTTCTTCTGAGCATGATCTTCAAACCATAGTTTTGGGAGATCTTTAGGAAGCTGAAATTAAACTGTAGTTTCCTAGTTTAAGAAATGATTATGGGAAACCTGAGCTTGGGAGTGAAGCCAACGTATTAGTTTGGCAAGGATAAGGTTGGGACATCCATGGAGAAGATAGAAAGTCAAAATGAGAACCACCACTGTGAATCTGAAGTTCCACTGCTTTTATATATGGGTTGTGCACAGGAATGGTGCTTCCGCCATGTAGTTGTGGCTGACCTTGTTAATTTTTTTTGTTTGGAATGGGGTAAAAGAAATAAGGAGACTCAAATTATCATACATTGGATATATTGCGGAAAGGCTCTGTTGTCTGGAGAAGTCCACAATGCTGGAGAAGGTGGATGGAAAGAGCAGAGGATGACCAGCAGAAAGGTTGAAGGACTCAGCCATAGTGGTGATGGAGGCACTGTTGGGAAACCTGAAGAAGCAAGTTAAGGGAACACCAAGCTCCCTTTAGAAGTCCACAAAGCTGAGAAAGGATGAAGGAAATAGGACAATGGCAGCAACACTGAGAGACTCAGTTATGGAGGCACTGTTGGGAGACCTGAAGAACCAGGTTAAAGAAGGATCTTCCTGGAGAACATCCAGGACATTTAAGACTGGACACCAAGTTTATAGCCGGTAATCAATCAATTAATGAACCAACTGAAACTTGAAGCTCCCTTAAGAAGTCCACAATGTTGAGAAAGATGGAAGGAAAGAGGACAACCAGCAGCAACATTGAGGGACTCAGTTACGGTGGTGATGAAGGGAGACCTGAAGAACCAAGTTAAGGAAAGAGCTTCCTGCAGAAGGTCTATCGGTCTGGACACTAAGGCTGGACACCAAGTTGATGGTCAATCAATCAATGGAAACACTAAGGTCCCCTGAGAAGTCCACAATGCTACTAAAGGTAGAAGGAAAGAGAAGAAGAGGATGACCAGGAGTGAGGTGAATTGACTCAGTTGCAGTGATGTTGAGTGCACCATTAGAAAACATGAAGGATCAGGTTGGAGACAGATCATTCTAGAGAAGGTCTATCAATGTGGTTGCTGAGAATCTTCACCAACTTGAACATAATTATTCAACGTGAAGATCTAATTCTGTAGAGAAGTCCATCATAATGAGAAAGGTGGAAGGAAAGAGTAGAAGAGGAGGGCTAGTAGAAGGTTGATGGACTCAGTTATGGTGGCCATGAATGCCCTATTGGAAGGGCCAAGGTGGGTATAGATTAGCCTGGAGAACATCTAGATGGTCGCCAAGAGTCAGCCACAACTTAATGGAACATAAATGAAACATTTTCATTTAATCAATGAAAAAAAAACCCAGGATCCTTTGATAACTTCATAATACTGGAAAAGATAGAAAGAAGTAGAAAGGGAGGACCAGCAGAAGGTAGATGCTCAGTTATGGTGGCCATGAATGCCCTACTGGAAGACGTAAAGTTGGGTACAGATCAACCTGGAGAAGAACTAGATAGTCACCAAGAGTCAACACCAGTTTGATAGACAATAATTCCTCAACCAAGGAAAAAACACAGATTCTTTTAGAAGTCCATAATGCTGGGAAAGATAGGGAAAAAAGAGAAGACAACCAGAAAATCTGAATTTTTCTAAGTTGGCATATGTTTAATGTACCATTTAGGGATGCAGTTTATCCCCTTTGTGCAAATTTGCATTGTGTCATCGGTTCAATTAAATAATTGAGACAATGCCATTTGGATGCCTTCTCATCATTTGTGGGATCATGTTAGGCAAATTATGCAAAGGACATCCATTCTCCAATTTCCCCGAGATGTGCCATAGGCATCAGGCATCGATTCAATAAGTACAGGTAATCCTTGCCTTATGACCACAATTGAGCCCCAACTTTCTGTTGTTAAGCAAGACAGTTATTAAACCTCGTTTAATGACCTTTTTTGCCATAGTTAAGTGTATCATTTTAGTTGTTAAGTGAATCATGTGGTTGTTAAGCGAATCTGGTTTTCCCCTTTGACTTTGCTTATTAGAAGCCAGTTTAGAAATGATGATCACATCATCCCAGAACAGTGCAACTGTCATAAATACAGGTAGTCCTTGACTTACAACCATAACTTAGCCCAGAATTATGCTGCTAAGCAAGACATTTGTTAAGTAAGTTTTGCCCCATTTTATGACTTTCCTTGCCACTTTTGTTAAGTGAGTCACTGCGGTTGTTACGTGAGTCACACAATTGTAAAGTGAATCTGGCTTCCCCAGTGACTTTACTTGTCAGAAGATTGTAAAAGTGACTGCATGACCCCAGGACACTGCAACCGTCATAAATATGAATCAGTTGCCATACATCTGAATGTAAATCACTTGATCATAGGGATGCTGCAATGTCATTGTAACTTTAAACAGTCACTAAATGAATGGTTGTAAGTGGAGGACTCCCTGTATCTCTAGGTGGCTGGGATTAGACAAAGAATATGATGACATCACGTATACTAATTTGCCCTTCCTGTCCTTTTGACCAATAACACCAGGACATGTTCGATGTCATTGTGGCTTGTACCAGATCACTGAGTTTCATCCCCCTTTTCTAGATGAAGTGGCCACATTTGTCAACGACTCAGCCCCTGGGATTTCGGTCAACCTTAATGAGAAGTTTGAGCTGGTTTGCGAAGTGTCCTCAGCCACTGATGCAGTCTTGTGGAGAAAGGGGAAGAAGGACATCAAGCCAGACCAAAGGGTGACATTTTCTGTTCAGGGAAAACAGCGAAAACTTATTGTCCAAAACGCCATCAAGGAAGACGAAGGGGTTTATACCTGTGAATCAAAAGATGACCGACTAACCTTCCAGGTGGAGGTCAAAGGTAAGAAACGGTCCAAATGCTTGCTTTCAAATATGTCTGTACAGGTAGTTCTCGACTTAGGACTGCAATTGAGCCCAACATTGCTGTTGCTAAGTGAGACATTTATTAAATGAGTTTTGCCCCTTATTACGACCTTTCTTTCTACAGTTGTTAAAAGAATCCCTGCAGTTGTTAAACTAATCACACTAGTGTTAAACTAGTGATCAGATGCCATGGCAATTGGGTTTTGGGGGAGGGTGGTTCTAGAGCCGTGATGGCAAACCTATGGCATGTGTGCCAGAGGTGGCACGTAGAGCCCTCTCTGCTGGCACGCGCACCATCGCCCCAGGTCAGATCTCCATGGTGTTCCTTTCATGAGCTTCTCCTGCAAATGACGAAACAGAAGCTCATGAAAGAAAAAGATCTTACCTCTTGCTGCATTGCCGGTGTTGGGATGCCCCACCTCCCACCAGCCAGCTGGTCTTTGGGTCTCTGCTGCACATGTGTGCATGTCCGTGCATGCATGCATGTGAGCGCACACGCACAACTTTCCATTTGGGCATGCACGTGCAATTTGGGCACTCACTATCTAAAAGGTTCGCCATCACTGATCTAGTACGCTCCAGTAAAAAAAGGGATTTTAAGCTTTATTATTAGCTGAAACAACCTGCAGATCTCTATGTATCAGTCAAAGCTTCACTCTTTGCTGACCAACACCAATAATTTGCAAGATGTGCATTTTAGGGTAGAAAGTCAACAGAGACTTCCAAGAGGGATAAAATCAAGAAAGGAAAATGGATAAGAGAAAACTAGTCTAGTGGTTAACACACAGAGCTAGAAAGCAAGAGACCATAAATTCAAGTCCCACCTTAGCCATGAAAGCCCGCTGGCTGACTTTGGGCCAATTACCAGGAGACGGTGAGTTCCAATCCTGGCTTAAGCATGAAAGCGAGCTGGGTGGTACTTTGGGCCAGTTATCAGAAGATGGTGAGTTCTAGTCCTGCCTTACGTGTGAAAGTCAGCTGGGTGACCTTGGGCCAATCACCAGGAGATCATGAGTTCTAGTCCTTCTTTAGGCCAGCTGGGTGACTTGAGTCAGTCCCTTTCTCTCAGCCCATCTCACCTCACAGGGTTGTTGTTGTGTGAAAAATAGGAGGAGGAAGGTGTGTTGGATATTTTCGCTGCCGTGAGTTATTTGTAAAAAGAATAAAGGCAGAATATAAATGAATGAATGGATGGATGGATGAATATTGGTACACATAAACATTCATACATACATACATACATATATATATATATATATATACAGCTGAGTCTTGTTTGAAGCACTCACATGATTTATCTCCTCCTTGAGCAGGAGGTTGGACTGGAAGAACTCCAGGGTCCCTTCCAACTCTGTCTTTCTGTTATTCCTCACCCCAGAGCCTGCAGAGGTCTTTTTCGGCAAGGAGAAAGTCCAGAAAGAAATCAGAGCTATTCTTTCTGAAAACGCTTTTCTCAGCTGCGAAGTAGCCCAGCCCACAATGGAAGTGAGATGGTTCAAGGATGGGAAACTCATCACCCCAAGCAAGAAATTCAAGATTGAAACAGAAGGGAAATCTCGCTGGCTGATTATCCGACAAGTTGATAGGAAGGATGGAGGTCAATACACCTGCGAAGCAGATGGCCAGAAACTGGCCTTCAAAGTGATTGTAACAGGTAAAAATCTTGATTTTCCTATGGCACTGTTAATACAGGTAGTCCTTGACTTACAACAGTCCATTCAGTGACCATTTGAAGTTGCAACATTACTTAAAAAGGGGACTTATGACCATTTTTGACACTTATGACTGTCATAGCATCTCCATGGTCACGTGATCAAAATTCAGATGCTTGGTAACTGGCATGTATTTATGACAGTTGCAGTGTCCCCAGATTCACATGATCTCCTTTTGCGACCTCCTGACAAGCAAAGTCAATGGGGGGAAGTCAGATTCACTTAACTAGTGGGTGATTAACTTAACAACTGCAGTGAGTCACTTAACAACTGTGGCAAGAAAGGCCGTAAAGTGGGGCAAAATTCACTTAAACTGTCTCACTTAGCAACAGAAATGTTGGGTTCAATTGTGGTTGTAAGTCTACCTGTACAGTTATTCAGATGTTAAGGAGAACTTCAGCAAGATGACAAAAATACAGATGACTGTATCTTACAAGTACAGGTCCCAGGAAATAAAAATTATCCTGTTTGGATTTTCCTAAATTTCGTGATTTTAGATGTTGTTTTGATCAACAATCAGAAGTCAGGATGGTGTTTGCCAAAGAGGCAAACATCTCGATGTAGGATGATTTATCTTAGTTGGTATATAATCTATCAGTTCGACCTTTTTGAAGCTCAGAACTTTAGTTTTAAATAAAAACGTTCAAATGTCCTAGGGAGAAAGTGAAGTAAAATGTTTTGTCCATTCCTTCCACTATTAGATAGAGAGGTTGAGGAGATATTTGTCAACCAGAAGAAGGTCCAGAAGGACATAAGGACTGTGGCATCAGAGAACGTCTCTCTCAGCTGTGAGGTGGCCCAGACCAAGACAGATGTCAAGTGGTTCAAAGATGGGCAGCTGATCACCGACACCAAGAAGTTCAGAATAGAAGAAAAAGGTGAATCCCGTTGTCTGGTTGTTCAACAGGTGGAGAAGAAAGATGCAGGTGAATATACCTGTGAAGCTGATGGCCAAAAGCTCACCTTCAAAGTCACGGTTGCAGGTACAACTATCTTTATATCTCCCATAGAGTTGAAAGTGGTCAAATCAATCCAGTTTTAGTTGATTGTTACAAAGAGCACTCAGAAGCTCTAATGTGAAGAAATGTGTCTTATTTTCTGCTTCTATGCCTAGATGAAAAGATTAAGGAAGTCTTTGTCAACCAGAAGGTCCAGAAGGACATAAGGACTGTGGCTTTGGAGAACATCTCTCTCAGCTGTGAGGTGGCCCAGACCAAGACAGATGTCAAGTGGTTCAAAGATGGGCAGCTGATCACCGACACCAAGAAGTTCAAAATAGAAGAAAAAGGTGAATCCCGTCATCTGGTTGTCCAGCAGGTGGAGAAGAAAGATGCAGGTGAATATACCTGTGAAGCTGATGGCCAGAAGCTCACCTTCAAAATCACAGTTGCAGGTACAACTACCTTTATATTCTCTGCATTTCTCATATGGTTAAAAGTGGTCAAATCAATCCAGTTGATTAAAAAGAGCACTCAGAAGCTCTAATGTGAATAAATGTGTCTTGTCTTCTGCTTCTACCCCAGATGAAAATATTAAAGAAGTTTTTGTCAACAAGGAGAAGGTCCAGAAGGACATCAAGGCTGTAGCTTCAGACAACATTTCTCTCAGCTGTGAGGTGGCCCAGGCCAAGACAGAAGTTAAATGGTTCAAGGATGGAAAATTGATCACCTCCAACAAAAAATTCAAGATAGAAGCAGAAAACAGATCCCGTCATTTGGTTGTCCAGCAGGTGGAGAAGAAAGATGCAGGTGAATACACCTGTGAAGCGGATGGTCAGATGCTGAACTTCCAAGTAACCGTAACAGGTAGGAAAAAAATCTCTTAGTCTTTTCCTTCATCATTATATTTCCAGACATAAGTAACAAATCTCTCTATGATGACAGAAATTAATAGATATTTTGATGTTTTGATCTATCACAAATAGATTTGCTTCTGGGTCCAATTCAAGGTGCTGGCTGTCATCTTCAAAGCCTACATGGTTTAAAGCCAGATTATCTGAATGACCATCTTTTCCCAGTGACATCTACCTGACCACCAGAGCAGGGAAGCAGGGGAAATTATGGGTTCTCTCTCTTAAGGAGGTCCATCTGGTGGGACCCAGGCCTTCTCCATGGTGGCTCCCTCCCTGATATTGGAAGATTCACTTATATCTACCTGACCCACCAGAGCAAGGAGGCAGAAGACGCTATGGGTCCTGTCTCTTAAGGAGGTCCATTTGGTAGGGCCAAGAAGTATAGCCTTCTTTGTGGTGGCTCCCTTCCTGGGGAACATCAACTTGCAGAGATAAGATTGGCCATCACCTTGAGAGTCTTCGGAAAGGCATTTAAGACATGGTTTGGCCAATGGGCCTAGGAATTCCAGGGTGATATGGAATCTATCAAATGGTTGGACTGATTGTTGTCACCAGAGGGATGGGGGTTTATTGATTTCTGTACTGGGATTTCATCTTTGTAAACCACCCAGGGTCAATATGAATGGTAGGCCATATAAAGGTTCTTTAATAAATAAATAATTAAATCAATCAATCAATCATTATTTGGTAAATCCATGGCCACCAAACGTTCCTTCCTGGATCTGGCCAACATATCTTAAAATGATTTAGATTCGGATCTGCTTGTTTCCTACTTCCTGCAATGAGACAATGAGGTTCATTTCTCCAGAAAAATGGTCCAGCTCGCTTCAGATCATAGATGGTTGGTTACTCAAGAGAAAATACATTGAGGTTCAAGAAAGCCACACTTAATTAGAGCAAACATTAATTATAAATAACTGTTTTTAGGGGTTAGATATGTTTCACCTGGGATGGGATGGGACCACAGTCCAGATATCGAAGTTACATCATCATCAGAGGAAGGTTTGGGGGGAGGAGGACTGTTGGGTCCTTGGTGCTCTCTGAGCTTGGTTATTTTCTTGCAGATGTTTCATGATCCAACTAGGTAACATTATCAGTGCTAGAAGGGAGTGATGTTTGCAGAGAAGAAGAGGAGGAGGAGGAGGAGGAGAAGGAGGCAGAGGACAAGGAGGACTGTGGGGTTCTTGGTACCAACTAAGAGAAGGTTGAGATATTGGTTATGTAGGATACACACTTGAGTATTTCTGAAGAATATATGTTTAGTAGTTAATGGAAACTATCAACTGCCACCAGAAAGAAGCAGTTAATGAAAATTTCTGCCTCTCTGCTTCCCTCACCAGATAAAGAAGTTCAGGAGATGTTTGTCAACAAGGAGAAGGTCCAGAAGGATATCAAGGCTGTGGCTTCAGAGGACGTCTCTCTCATCTGTGAGGTGGCCCAGGCCAAGACAGACGTCAAGTGGCTCAAGGATGGAAAATTGATTACCTCCAACAAGAAATTCAAGGTGGAAACAGATGGCAGATCCCGGCGTCTGATTGTTCAACAGGTGGAGAAGGAAGATGGCGGCGAATACACCTGTGAAGCTGATGGCCAGAAGCTCACCTTCAGAGTAACTGCAGCAGGTAGGAGAAGATGTTGCCTTTTGTTTTATTTCTTATCCTGTTTCAGGATGCAAACGTAATCAGGGTGTCACCACATTAACAAAAATAAAAAGGGTTTTTTTTGGATTGTAGAAACTATATCAAGGAAGTCATTTAAAATGACTACTATATAGCTGGATCTTCTTGAAGCTCAGAACTTTAGCTGTAAAGGAAAATGAGAAATTGACCTAAAGGGAATGTGAATTAAGTGCTTTGTCATTTTCATCCACCATTAGACAGAGAAGCTGAGGAGGTGTTTGCCAACAAGGAGAAGGTCCAGAAGGATATCAAGGCTGTGGCTTCAGAGAATGTCTCTCTCAGCTGTGAGGTGGCCCAGGCCAAGACAGAAGTCAAATGGTTCAAGGATGGAAAATTGATCACCTCCAGCAAGAAATTCAAGGTGGAAGCTGAAGGCAGATCCCGGCATCTGGTTGTCCAACAGGTGGAGAAGAAAGATGGAGGAGAATACATCTGTGAAGCAGATGGTCAGAAACTCGCCTTCAAAATTACAGTTGCAGGTACAAACACTTTTATATTTTCTACATCTTCTGATATAAGAAGATAAAACGGACCTAAGAATACTTCTTTAGTTGATCATCTCTCAGAGGCTCCATTGGAATGTAGTCCTCGAGTTATGAGCACTATTTGGGCCAGAATTTCCATTTCTAAGTGGGTTGTTAGGTGAGACATGCTCAATTTTGCAACATTTTTTGCTGCCGTTTGTAAGCAAATCACTGCAGTTGTTAAATGAATCATGTGGTTGTTAAGCAAATCCATTTACTCACGTTAACTTTACTTGTCAGAAGCCAGCTGGAAAAGTCACAAATGGTGATCATATGACCCCAAAATGCTGCAACCATCACAAATAAATGCTAGTTGCCAAGAACCTGAATTTTGTTCACCTGATCGTGGTTATGCTGCAGTGGTCGTAAGTTCGAGGACTGGTTGCAAATCACTTTTTTCAGTGATATTCTAACTTCAAACTGTAGCTAAAAGAACAGATGTAAGTCAAGAATCACTGGTAATTGGAAATCTGTTTCAACACAATGACAAATTGCCTCAATATTAAGCAAAAGTTGAATGGTTAGTGCAATAAGGATTCTTTTAATCTTGTAAGCAATACTTCAAATTTTTTTGGTTTGATTTTTATTGCTTAAGGTTGAGAAACCAAAGTGGTGTTAACCAAGAAGGCAAAAATCTACATGAAGGATAAGTATTTTATAGGTGCTGGGTTGTACATGTAGTCCTCAACTTACAACCATTCACTTAGTGACTATTGAAAGTTACAACAGCACTTAAAAGGTGAATTACTACTGCTTTCACACTTATGGCCATTGCAGCATCACCATGGGCATGTGATCAAAATTCAGAAGCTTGGCAACTGACTCATATTTATGACGGTTGCAGTGTTCCAGAGTCACATGATCACTTTTTGCGACCTTCTGACAAGCAAAGTTAATGGGGAAACCAGATTCACTTTACAATCGTGTGACTCACATAACAACCACGGTGGTGCACTTAACAAAGGTGGCAAGTAAAATGGGGCAAAACTTACTTAACAAATGTCTCACTTAGAAACATATTATGGGCTCAATTATGGTTGTAAGTCAAGGACTACCTGTATTTACTGCAACTGCCACAATTCACTTAACAACCCTGGCAAGAATGATCATAAAATAGGGCCAACTTCACTCAGAATCTGTCCTGCTTAGCAATGGAAATTTTGGGCTCAATTGTGATAAGTCAAGGAGTATCTGTGTAGACTGTCCAGTGTGGATTTTCCTGACATTCATCACATTAGCCATTAGGCAAAATGATAAAGTACCCTAAAAAGTGAGTGAATGCATGCTATCCTCTCCTTCCAGAGCTGAGGAGATGTTTGTCAACAAGGAGAAGGTCCTGAAGGATATCAGGGTTAGAAGACTAGACTAGACTAGACTAGACTAGACTAGAACAGAACAGAACAGAACAGAACAGAACAGAACAGAACAGAACAGAACAGAACAGAACAGAACAAGCTGGAAGGAACTTTGGAGGTCTTCTATTCCAGCCCCCTGCTCAAGCAGGAGGACGTATACTAATGTTCCTTAGATCCTTAAATCCCAAATACTGGTTTTTTTTCCTTACCTTTAAAAATTAATATCTAATTTTTTTTGTTTTGGTCTTAGCCAAGATCCAGAAGCTGAGGTGGTATTTGCCAATGAGGCAAACATCTAGATATAGGATGACTTATCTTAGATGGCATAGAATATGTTGGTAGGACCATCTTGAAGCTCAGAAATTTAGCTGTAAAGGAAAATGTCAAAATGTCCTAAAGAGAAAGTGAATTAAGGTGTTTTGAACCTTCCTTCAACCATTAGATAGAGAAGCTGAGGAGATGTTTACCAACAAGGAGAAGGTCCAGAAGGATATCAAGGTTGTAGCTTCAGAGAACGTCTCTCTCAGCTGTGAAGTGGCCCAGGCCAAGACAGATGTCAAGTGGTTCAAGGATGGGAAACTGATCACTGCCAGTAAGAAATTCAAGGTGGAAACAGACGGTAGATCCCGGTGTCTGGTTGTACAACAGGTGGAGAAGAAAGATGCAGGTGAATACACCTGCGAAGCTGATGGCCAGAAACTAAACTTCAAAGTCACAGTTGCAGGTACAAACATTTCAATTTCTTTCATAACTTCCTCCCATATATAGAGATAAAAGTGACCAGACAAATATTATTTTTTATTGATCATTCAAGAGACCGCTAACAGAGCAGCCTCAACTTGTGTTCACATGAATGTACGTTTCTGCAAACAGTTTTTCCTTCTGCAAGGATGTTCAGGAAGTCCTTGACTTACAACAATTCATTTAGTGACTATTCAAAGTTGCAACGACACTGAAAAAAGTCACTTATGCCTGTTTTTATAACCATTGTGGCAACCCTATGATCACGTGATCAAAATTCAGATGCTTGGCAACTGATTCATATTTATGATGGTTGCAGTGTCCCAGAATCATATGATCTCCTTTTGCAGTCTTTGGACGAGCAAAGTTAATGGGGAAACCAGAATCATTTAAAAACTATGTTACTAATGTAACAACTTCAATGATTCACTTAACAACTGTGCAAGAAAGGTTGTAAAATGGGATAAAATTCACATTACAACTGTCTCGCTGAGCAACAGGCATTTTGGACTCAATTGTGGGTGTAAGTCAAGGACTACCTGTATTTTCGTTTTATTTTTCCTATTGCATGTAGATGGACATCTGTTCAGAATTTGAACCAATGGACAAATTTCATCGGTGTCAGTTAGCCCTAAGAATCATTAAATTCAATAATAAATAAATAAATAAATAAATTAGAACAAAAGCTGAATAAGGATGCTGTTAACTTCTAAATCCTACTTTAAATTTCTTTGATGACTTTGTCATATTTTCTATATCATGCTCCAGTAGTTGGTCAACAAGGAGAAGATCCAGCAGATCTCAATGTTAGATTAAATAAGGATACTTGGAGCAATAATTAAATATGATTTTTTTTACCTTTAAAAGTTTTTTTTTGTCTTGGTCAAGATTTAGAAGCTGAAGTGGTGTTTGCCACAGAGACAAACATGCAGATGTAGGATGACATATATTAGATGGCATAGAATATATGTTGGACCTTCTTGAAGCTCAGAATTTTAGCTCTAAAGGAATATGACAAAATGTCCTAAAGAGAAAGTGAATTAAGAAGCTTTCTCCATTCCTTCAACGTTAGATAGAGAAACTGAGGAGATGTTTACCAACAAGGAGAAGGTCCAGAAGGATATCAAGGCTGTGGCTTCAGAGACTGTCTCCCTCAGCTGTGAAGTGGTCCAGGCCAAGACAGACGTCAAGTGGTTCAAGGATGGAAAATTGATCACCTCCAGCAAGAAATTCAAGGTGGAAGCTGAAGGCAGATCCCGGCGTCTGGTTATTCAACAGGTGGAAAAGAAAGATGGAGGCAAATACACCTGTGAAGCTGATGGCGAGAAGCTCACCTTCAAAGTCACAGTTGCAGGTACGAACACCATTATATTTTCCTTTACATCTTTCTAAATGTGAAGATAGGGGGTCAAAAAATCCTCGTTTTTGCTGATTGTTCCATTGAGCTCTAAGAGAACAGCTTTACATTAGGTCAATGCAAAGGTTTGTTTCAAAAAAGAGTTTTGAACAGCACAGTGCTACAGATCTATTATGCATAGTACATGTAGCTGGGAATCTAGCAGAAATTGAACCCAGCAGCAAAATTTAATCAGTGTTGGACTTGAAAAGAAATAATAAATATAGCTGAATAAGCTGAACTGTAGCTGAACTATAACCTGATTGCTTGAATACAATATTTTAATGAAGGAACTACCAAGGAGAAAACATCTCTCCCAGTAAACCTGACAGGGAAAGCCAAACCCCAGTCCCTTCTAGCCCTGATGGTGTTAGGTTGTTGGGTTTGCAAGAAAACCACCACTCAGAGAGCACCATGGACCCCACAGAGGGACGATGTGTAGAATGAATAGATGGGATTTGCACTTTCTGATGGTCATGATTTTAGTCTTTAAGAGAAATGATCAAATGCCTGGAAAAGAAAGTGAATGAACATGTCTTGGTTGTCCTTTCACTACTAGATAAAGAAGCTGAGGAGGTGTTTGCCAACAAGGAGAAGATCCAGGAGGACATCAAGACTGTTCCTTCAGAGACTGTCTCTCTCAGCTGTGAGGTGGCCCAGCCCAAGACAGATGTCAAATGGTTCAAGGATGGGAAACTGATCACTGCCAGCAAGAAAGTAAAGGTAGAAACAGACGGTAGATCCCGGCGTCTGGTTCTTCAACAGGTGGAGAAGAAAGATGCCGGTGAATACACCTGCGAAGCTGATGGCCAGAAACTGAATTTCAAAGTCACAGTTGCAGGTAGGAAAAGATTTTGCATGCTAATAGAAGGGAATTGTTAGCTGCCACCTCATACTTGCGCTTCGTAACCATTCAGTGTCAGCTGCCATGAACTCAAGGCGGGAGCAAGATGCAAGGGAGGAGGCTTCAAAGGAAACGAAGCTTCACTGTCTCTGTCCGAGATGGGCTTCAAGGTCAACCAGCTGAGAACTTTAACGCAGCTGCATACCAAGCCTACCGTTCAGAAGTGACTGCTCTGAAAACATCTAATTTGAACTTGATTAGACACCGGGGGTGGGGGGGGGGCCAGATGGGAGGCAACAAAGGAGATAAAAGTTAGACTTTGGGATTTGGGCCACAAGTTTCAGTTTTGGCTACACACTACTGTAGTTCACTTGACCTTTAGTAAACTATACCTTTCCCAATACATGGAGTTAATGATTGTTCTTTCTTAGAGGCTCAAGCTGAGACCGGTCTGAGAAGAATTGTCATATGTCAGGGTTGAATTGTGAAGTCTCTTGAGCTTGGTGGTTTTCTTGATGATGTTTCATTGCCCAACTAGGTAACATAATCTGTGCTAATCAATCATCATACATAGAGATTAACAACATTTACACACTATTCAAAAAAGACAATAGAAAAGCTAAGCCGGAAAGAGAAAAACCAGAATGCATCCTCTCTAGCACATGATACTCAGATAAGCAAGGATTAACTCCAGACAAACGATCAATCAAAAAATAATACTCTAACCAAAGAGAAAACCATACACACCCTATATACACTACTGTATATAAATAGGGAGCAAACCCCACTCTCTTCTAGCACTGACGATGTTCCTTAGCTGGGTCATGAAACATCTGCAAGAAAACAGCTAAGCTCAGAGAGGTCCTTGAAGCTCATTTCACATTTTTCATACTTTTAGAATTAATCTATAGTATATTTAGGTATTTCATTCCCAAATGCTTCAGTCATGGCTGTTTTGGAAGTAATTATTTATGCTAGCCCTAGATCTATTTATTTATTTAGCATGTGGCATCTACAGAAGTCATGCAGTTACTGATATAAAGGTGAAAGAGTTCTGCGGATTTTACTCTGCTAGTGGTTGCTGACTATAGGGGTTGATGCTCATCTCTGTTTCAAAGCCATTGAGCTAGTACTGTCCGAAGACATTTCCAGCACTGAGAAAAGTAATTTATGGCTAGTCCTTGCAATTATGACTGTCCCAGCATCCCTATGGTTACGTGATCCAAATTAGGGTACTTGGCATCTGGAATGAATTTACAATAGTTGCAGTATCGTGCGATCATGTGATCACTATTTGTAACCTTTCCAACTGACTTCTGACAAGCAAACTTATTGATTCACTTAATGAACACATGGTTTACTTAACAGCAGGGATTTGCTTAACAACCATGGCAAAAAAGATCAGGCACAACTCACTTAACAACCCTCTTTCCTAAAAATAGAAATTCTGGTTCCAATTATGATTGTAAGTTGAGGACTAGCTGTATGTACTTTATAAAAACCCTGAAGTGGGATGATAAGGTAATTTCCCTTATGGAGGATGTGATCTACTGTCCTATGCTTCCAGAAAGGATGATTACAATGTAAAACAAAGGTTGAAAAGTTGAATTTTGATTGTCTTCTTCTTCAACTTAGATGCAAAAGCTGAGGAGATGTTTGTCAACAAGGAGAAGGTCCAGAAGGATATCAAGGTTGTAGCTTCAGAGAATGTCTCTCTCAGCTGTGAGGTGGCCCATGCCAGCACAGACGTCAAGTGGTTCAAGGATGGAAAATTGATCACCTCCAGCAAGAAATTCAAGGTGGAAGCAGAAGGCAGATCCCGGCATCTGATTATTCAACAGATGGAGAAGAAAGATGGTGGTGAATACACCTGTGAAGCTGATAGTCAAAAACTCACCTTCAAAGTCGCAACTGCAGGTACAACCAGCTTTATATTCTCTACATCTCCCATGTAGAGCAATAAAAGTGGTCAGATCAATCCATTTTTGGTTGATTGATCAGTGACGCTGTCAGAAGTGTAAGAGAACACCTTCAAGTTGTGTCAATGAGAAAGTTTGCTTCGGCCAATAGTTTTAGGTAGCACAACTATAGTTTTATTATCCATGTTCTTTGTAGTTGGAAATCTGGCTGTATTTCAACACCACCTCCAAAATGGATGAGCATTAGACACGTGTAAAAACATGGAAATGACATCTACATAAGGATGTTGGTTACCTTTTAAGTAGCATTTTGAAAATCTGGATTGATTTGGCTGTGGGCTGAGAACTTCAGGAGGAGTTTGGCAAGAAAAGAACAACCATTTGGAGGATAACAGAATAACAGGATTGGAAGGGAACTTGGAGGTCCAACCCTCTGCTCAAGCAGGAAACCCTGTTCTATTCCAGATAAACGGTTGTCCAATCTCTTCTTAAAGACCACCCACAACTTCTGGAAGGAAGCAGTTTCACTGATTAATTGTTCTCACTCTCTATGGCGATTCTCAGTCATCCAAGTCAGGGTTGTCCCAAAAGTGCTTTTTCAAGAGGCAACTGGACTTTCTGGTTTTTCTTTTTGTTTGAAGATGTTTTGCTTCTCATCCAAGAATCTTCTTCAGCTCTCACTATCTTCTCCAATGTTCTTACTGTCAGGAAATATCTCCTTAGTTCTAGTTTAGTTCTCTCCTTAATTAGTTTCCATTAGTTGCTATTTGTCCTGCCTTCAGGGGCTTTGGAGAATAAATTGACCTTCTCTTCTTTGTTGCAGTCCCTCAAAATTTGGAACACTGCTATCATGTCACCCCTAGTCCTTCTTTTCCTTAAACTAGACATACCCAATTCCTGGCACCTTTCTTCATATATTTTAGCCTCCAGCCCCCTAATCACCTTTGCTGCTCTTCTCTGCACTCTTTCCAGAATTTCAACATCTTTTTTATAACATGGTGACCAAAACTGGATGCAGTGTTCCAAGTGTGGTCTTACCAAGGCTTTATAAAGTGGCATTAAACTTCACATTATGTTGATTCTATCCCTCTGTTAATGCAGCCTAGGACTGTATTGGCTTTTTTGGCAGGTGTAGCACACTGTGAGCTCATATATAGGCAATTGTCACTTAATGAGGATGACCAAGATAGGAGGATGATCATATCTTATGGAGCATGACTGTGTAGATGACAGATCCTTTTTGAAGGTCATTACTTCAAGTGTTAAATGTGTCTTGTTCTCTGTTCCCACATCTAGATGAAAAAGTTAAGGAGGTGTTTGCCAACAAAGAGAAGGTCCAGAAAGATATCAAGGCTGTGTCTTCAGAGAATGTCTCTCTCAGTTGCGAGGTGGCTCAGACCAAGGCAGAAGTGAAATGGTTCAAGGATGGGAAACTGATCACTGCGAGCAAGAAATTCAAAGTAGAAGCACAAGGTGGATCCCGTTGTCTCGTTGTGCAACAGGTGGAGAAGAAAGATGCAGGAGAATACACCTGCGAAGCTGATGGCCAGAAACTAACTTTCAAAATCACAGTTGCAGGTAAAATGCCTTTCTATTACACGTTTCTCTCTCTCTCTCTCATCTATCTGTCTGTCTGTCTGTCTATCTATCTATCTATCTATCTATCTATCTATCAAAATATCCTAAGAAGAAAGTGAATTAAGAAGCTTTCTCCATTCCTTCAACGTTAGATAGAGAAACTGAGGAGATGTTTACCAACAAGGAGAAGGTCCAGAAGGACATCAAGGCTGTAGCTTCAGAGGACGTCTCTCTCATCTGTGAGGTGGCCCAGGCCAAGGCAGACGTCAAGTGGTTCAAGGATGGAAAATTGATCACCTCCAACAAGAAATTGAAGGTGGAAGCAGAAGGCAGATCCCGGCGTCTGGTTATTCAACAGGTGGAGAAGAAAGATGGAAGTGAATACATCTGTGAAGCTGGTGGCCAGAAGCTCACTTTCAAAGTCACTGTAACAGGTAACAATATACATAGCCTTTTTCTTTAATGTTAGTTATATTGCAGGATATAAGCAGGATAG
Source organism: Stegonotus admiraltiensis (assembly GCA_032468215.1). Classification (NCBI taxonomy): domain Eukaryota; kingdom Metazoa; phylum Chordata; class Lepidosauria; order Squamata; family Colubridae; genus Stegonotus; species Stegonotus admiraltiensis. Next base: position 3,666 of record JANHZT010015064.1, on the reverse strand, counting down.
ATTCCTTGTAAGTTGACAAGTATAGATAGATGATAGACAGACAGACAGACAGACATATGATAGATATAAATATATGTTGATTGCAAAAAAATCTGTGGCAATTTTACTTTTTTGGGGACACACTACAAATTTGAAATACCGTAGCTCAGAGATTTTGATTGAATTGTTTTATGCTTTCTAGAAACAGAATGAGCTCCTATTATATTTTTTATCAGAGTCCCACATAGCTAAAAATTCCAGGTTATGTACAAATTAGCAAAAGATCCTAATTCTACAGAAGAACAGCCCTGTATTTAGTAATTATTTTTATTTTCTTTGTTTGCTTTTTTTAACCCTGCTATGATCATGGTCCAGAAGCTGAGGAGATGTTTGCCAACAAGGAGATGTTTGAGAAGGACTTCAAAGTTGTGGCTACAGAGAACATTTCTCTCAGCTGTGAGGTGGCCCAGGCCAAGACAGACGTCAAGTGGTTCAAGGATGGGAAATTGATCACCTCCAACAAGAAATTCAAGGTGGAAGCTGAAGGCAGATCCCGGCGTCTGGTTGTCCAACAGGTAGAGAAGAAAGATGCCGGTGAATACACCTGTGAAGCTGGAAAACAGAAGTTGACCTACAAAGTTCTTGTTGAAGGTGAGAATAACAATTTTGCTCCATGTAGAATGAGTCAATATCATAAACTTTGTTCAATCAGAAAGGCTGAATCTCTTTTCGATCTGTGTTGATAGTCTTGGGTGCTATTTGGGCATTCTTGAAACTTCCCTCTCACTATCCCAGGTGAGTAGAGTGGAAATTATGTAGAAGCAATTATGAAGTCTTTTGAATGAGTTACAGCCTTTAATGCTTAGGTTGACAAAAGTATTGAATCAGAGGGAAATAGTGGGAGGAGGGAGAAAGAAAAGGAGAGGTGGGGAGACAGAGGGAAAGAGAGTGAGATGATAACTAGATAATAGATAGACACAGACAATAACAGACAGATAGATAGAGATTGATAGAGAAAAGTGATAGAGATGATGGATGGATGGATGGATGGATGGATGAGTGGGTGCGTGGGTGGATAGACAGACAGACAGACAGACAGACAGACAGACACTTAGAAAATAGATGATACAGAAAGAAAGACATACATACATAGAGGTGAATGAATATGATGTGCGGACAGGTTCAAGAGAGAGAGAGAGAGAGAGAAAGGGAGAGAGAAGGATGGATAGATGGATACATAAGATGATGAATGGGCAGGTACATAGATAGATACAGAGAGACAGAGAGATGGGCAGACAAACACAGATGGAGTTGAATGAATGAGATGATGAAGGAATGGATAGAAAGGTAGGTAAAGATTGAAATAAAATAAAGAGATTAAAACTTGATTCTTGTTATGCAAGTTGACAACATCTCTTTTCTTCCACATCACAGAAGCTCCTGAAGTCTTTATCAATAAGGACAAAATAAAGAAGGAAGTCAAGGCAGTTCTGAAGGAGAATGCTATTTTGACTTGCCAGGTGGCCACTTCGGACACTCAGGTGAAATGGTACAAAGATGGACAACCCATCCCTATCAGCAAACACATCAAGATGGAGTCAGATGGAACCACGCGCAAACTGTATCTGGAGCAAGTGGCGATCAAGGATGTCGGACAGTATACCTGTGAAGCAGGTGGTCAGAAAGTGACCTTCAGGATGGAAATAACAGGTGAGATCTCTTCTCATTTTCTAATAGTGTGTTGCAGCTGCTAAAAAGGCCAGTGTGGTCCCAGGTTGCATCATCAGAAGAATAGTTTGAAGATCACATGAGGGGATAGTATAGGTAATCCTCCACATACGACCACAATTGAACCAAAATTTATGTTGTTAAGTGAGACATTTGTTAAGTGAGTTGGCAAGCCTCTGAATTTTGATCATGTGACCCTGGGGATGCTGCAAGGTGTGTGTGAAAAACAGTCATAAGCCACTTTTTTCTGTTGTAACTTTGAATGGTCACTAAATGAATGGTTGTAAGTCAAGGATTGTAAGTCAAAGAAAAGAACTAGGGATGACATGATAGCAGCCTTCCAATATTTGAAGGGCTACCACAAAGAAGAAGGGGGGGGGCGGTTCAATCTATTCTCCAAAGCATCTGAAGGCAAAAGCAGCAGATGGAAACTAATCAAGGAGAGAAGCAACCTGGAATTAAGGAGGAATTTCCAAGTGGTGAGAGCAATTAATCAGAGGAATGACTTGCCTCCAGAGGCTACTGGTGCTCCATCACTGATCACTGCAGGTTTTCAAGAAGGGATTGGACAGACATTTGTCAAGGATGGTATAGGGTCTCTGCTTGAACAGGGGGTTGGGCTAGAAGACCTCCAAGGTCCCTTCCAACTCTGTTATTCTGTATTCTGAGTCTTTTATATGCCTAAATTACTTTGGCAAATGATCTCTTCTATTATGTTACCATTCTGTGTTCTATGAGGTATTGAGGGGAGGGAAGGTTGGATTCACTACTGACTTAACAGTTGCCTCACTTAGCAACAGATGTTCCCATCCTAAGTGTTGTCATAAGTTGAGGACTTAGCTGTACTTATTTTCCCATTGCTCTTCCAGAACCGGAGGTCAAACTCCAAAGAAAAGCTGCTCAGGAGGGGACCATTGTTGCTCAGGAGCACAAGGAGGTTGTCTTCTCCACTGTGGTATCACCTGAGGATGCTGAGGTCAAGTGGTTCAAGGATGGAGTTGAGATCCAAGATGGTAAGAACTATGAGGTCAAGAAGGACAAGGAGGCTAGGACCTTGATTGTGAAGACAGCTGAAACCAAAGATGCTGGTCTGTACACCTGTGAAGTTAAGAGTGAGAAACAGCAGTTCCAACTCAAGGTGGAAGGTGAGAGACAAGCAGAGGTGGCCATCCTGAAATGTCAAAGCAATTTTGTGAAAGTTGCAAGTCCAACTAACATGAGACAGAAATATCAGATCAGTCAAAGTTGAAAGAAATCATCTCAAGCTCTTTCCAGCCCCAGAATAATGTGGGGTCAAGAGCTGTGTGAATCAGTAGTTACTAGTTCTGTGGAGTCTTTGGTGGTCTCTGAGCTTGGGGTCTTTCTTGCAGGTGTTTCATGATCCAAGTAGGGAACATCATCAGTGCTAGAAGGGAATGGGGTTTGTGGAAAGGAGGTGAAAGAGAAGGAGAATTGTGGGATTTATAGTATTCTCTGAGCTTGGTGGCTTTCTTGCAGACGTTTCCTGACTCAACTAAGGAACATCATCAGTGCTAGAAGGGAGTACGGTTTGCAGAAAAGAAGATGTTTGTAGCTTGAGGTTGAACTGAGGTGGGATCCTTGGTTGCCTTTGAGTTGGGTTGGTTTCTTGTAGATATTTCTGCAGGAACATCATCAGTGCTAGAAAGGAGGGGGTTTGCAGGGAGTGGGGAAGAGGAGCAGGAGAAAGAGGACTGTGGGGTCCTTGGGGCTCTTTGAGCTTGGTTGTATTCCTGCAGACATTTCGTGATCTAATTAGGTAACAACATCAGCGCTAGAAGGGAGAGGGGCTTGATCATGTTCCCTAGCTGGGTCATGAAATGTCTGCAAGAGATCAGCCAAGCTCAGAGAGCTCCAAGGACCTCACAGTCGTCATTCTCCTCCTCCTCCTCCTCCTCCTCCTCCTCCTCCTCCTCCTCCTCCTCCTCCTCCTCCCCCTCC
>JANHZT010014860.1:0-11693 GCA_032468215.1 Stegonotus admiraltiensis | reverse complement strand
TCGGGTCTCCCAGGGAGCTCTCACCCTTTCAGCCCCCAGATTTAATTCAGGGGCTTTAGAGGAGCTCTACCCATCCCTGAATGCTCTCCTTTCCCTCTTCTCCCGAGGGAAAGGTTTCCAAGCCACTGGACAGCTGATTTGCGCTGTTAGGGTGGCTTTAACACAATCGCGGGGCTGGCAATCCACAAGAACCGTCCACCAATGTCTGCAGCACCAATGTAAATCCGGATGGAGGTGACTTTTGTCGAGGTGCAGTGTAAAGTCATGCATCTGCAGGAAATGTGTCACGTCGTGAAGGTCCTGCAAGGCCCGGTCTGGTGAGGAAGAAAGGATGAGGATGTCGTCCAGGTAGCAGAGTAGTCATATGGGTAATTGATGGAGAGCAGCTGCCACCACGGCAAGGATTTTGGTGAATATCCTGGGGGCCGATGAAAGGCCGAATGGCATGGCCCGGTACTAGAAGTGGCGGTTGGCATAGGCAAAATGGAGAAAGCATCAGTGAGAGGTCCGAATGGGAATGTGCAGGTAGGCTTTTTTGAGATCTATTGATGTCATTAGATCCCCTGGCTGGATGCAATCTAGTATCATTCGCAGAGATTGCATTTTAAATTGATGATAGATTATAAACTGATTCAATGCTTTGAGATCTAATATCCCTCTCCAACCCCCAGAATTTTTGGGCACCAGGAAAAAGATGGAATAAAAGCCGGTCCCTTGGTGTTCTGTGGGAACTAGCTCTATCACGCAAATGTCCAACAGGTGTTGAATTTCTGCGATCATTAGCCTCCTCTTTTCCGGATTCACTGATATGGGGCACTGGATGAATCTGTTCAGGGGGGTTGGAGAGGAATTCTAAAGTCAGTCCCAAGTGAACAGTTTCCAGGACCCAGGCCTCCGTAGTGGTCATCTCCCATTAGTGTTTGAACAGGTGAATACGGCTGCAAATGGGGGCTGTAGGCCGAGAGTCACTTCCCCCTGTGGATGGATCTGTTACCAGTCCCTCAGAAGGGTTTCCTGTACTGGGGTTGTCCGCGACCTCTATCCCTAAAGTTGGACCTGTCAGAGGTTCTGTAGGAGCCTTGGGAATACGAGCGGTACTGGTAGGACCCACTGGGTCCAGAGTCAGTCCGAAAGGGTGGCCACTGAGGATAGGAAGTAAATCTCCGGTCTGCCTGTCTACATGAGGTAGGCATCACCTTTCGTTTGTCCTTGTCTTCGACCAGGATTGGAGTAAGCACTTCCCCAAACAGATTGGTCCCTTTAAAGGGAACTGAGGCCAGTTGCCACTTCGATTTTATGTCTGCCCTCCACTGACGAAGCCACAACAGGCGACGGGAGGTGACAGTAGAGGTAAGCGCCTGTGCGGCAAACTTGGCCACGTCCAGGGACGCGTGAGCCGAGTACTCTGTGGCCGCCACCAACTTACTAATGTCCTGGTGAAGGCGTTTGTCCTCCAGAGGTAGCTGATTCTGCAAATGGCAGAGCCATATCAGCGAAGCGTGGCTAAAGAATGAGGCAGATGTTGCCACTTTAATCGCCCACGCAGCTGCTGGGTGATTTTTATGGAGAATGAGTTCTACCTTCCTGTCCTCATAACGGAGACCATCTACCACATCATGAGACAACACCGAGGAGGAAGACAATTGAGCCACAGGTGCATCGACAGCGGGAAGATGTAACAGCTCCTGCAGATTTGGAGCCGCACAGTAAAGGTTTTTATCCAGAGAGTTGGGTGCTGCTAAGGAGCTGGGAACCCCCCAAGGGCACTGGACCACCTCGGAGAAAAGCTGCAGGCAAGGAATGAAGTCTGCTTCAGCCTGGGGCATGGAGAACAGTCCTTCATGCGGACGCGAAGTGTCCAATGGGTCTGGTGGTATGGCAAAAACAGCCAAGTTGGTAGAGACTTTGGCCTTGTGTAACAAGGATTTAAAAAGGGACGGGCGGAACAGCCTGGTCATAGGAGGTCTCTCTGCAGGTAGACCCTCGTCCTTTGAAAAGTCCATGTCCCTATGGTCATCCTTGTCCAAGAGCGAGTCCTCACTATTCAATGAGTCCTGATAGCAGTCATAATCATAATTATGTGGTGGATGGTCCACGTAATGTGGAACCTGCAGTTGCGAGGGTGGAAGTAAAAAAGGAGGGGGGAGCTGGAAGAGTCCCCCCTGCCATAATCCGTGAAATTGTTTCTGCCACAATCGATTGAATGTTGAGAGGAAGGCTCGAAGCGAGGCCCTCCCTGGGACGAAGGCCGGCTGCCATGGGCGTAAAAGTGGCCTTGGGTGGAGGACGGGCAGTGGAAGTGTGAGGGAAAGGAACACTCTCTGGGTGAGGCCCAAGTGGGACCAGCATAGCATCCTGACTGTTTGCCTGCTGCTGTAATGTGGCGCTTGAGGCAACATCATGGCCAGCCTCCAAGACGGGCGCTCCTGGTACGGATGCCGGAGCCACAGGTCCAAAGACAGGCGGGGGGGTATGGCCTGACTGTTGGGATTTCTGCTGGGCCAGATCAAATTGCCATTCTAAGATACGGTGCCTACGTTGTTCAGACTTGTCAGTAGAGGAAGATTTGGATCACTTAGAGGAAGTCTTAGATTTTTTAGGTGGGATGACCGGAGCAGGGCTACCAGATGGTTCCAAGTCCGATGAAAGATCTTGGTCTGCCATAATGGAAGACCGCACAAACTGCTCAGGATACAGAGAGGAAGTGGAGATCGCCCAAAGGTAAGTATATATATATATGTATGTGTGTGTGTGTGTGTGTATGTATGTATGTATGTATGTATGTATGTATAAAACAATTTTTTTTAACAGTTAGCAAGAGGAAGAAGCTGGGTCTGGGTGTGAGACGAGGGGATGCCTGACAGCCCAGATAGGAGTCTGCCGAAAAGGATCAAAGTCTGAGTGAGGCCTGATTGACGAAAGTGGTGGTAAGTGCGCTCTCTGTGGCTCCGCAGTCAATCAATAGAAGCTCAAAATGGCGCAGGGTGGGAACCGTTTCTGAGCACACCCTGAAACCTGCGTAACAGTTGTATTGTGGATCAATCAAGGCTCAAAATGGCGCAGGCGGGGAATCACCGCTAACATCTCCGCGGCCCATCTGACCAGTATAGGGATGGCGTGGGCGATATAACCAGTTCTAAATGCCCACAGCTGCCACCGGCACCAGAAGAAAGCGCAAGCTCTGTCCAAGTAATAGAAACAAGCTGAGGTGCTGCCGAGATGATCCACACCACTGGAAACTGAATCAGCAGCCGGTGCTCTGGTCCGCGCTCCGCAGTCAGTTGAAAGGAATCAAAATGGCTCAGGGCAGGAAACCGCCGCTGAGTGCCTCAGTTGCTGGCCTGTCAGCTAGTGAAAGTGGCGTGAGCAAATTCTCCTTCCCTCAGTGCCGACAACCCCCTCGTAGATGGCTGGTGAAAAGCGTGAGAGCTGAACGATCTAAGCGCTGTCAATATGAGTTGAGTGCGCGAGCTGTTACAGAACGCTACCAGCACAGCGAAAACAACCAGCAATTTAATAGCAGAGTATGCCCTGACAGGTGGCAGGGACTCTGGGGCCACCCAAAGAAACACACAAGTTCTGGAAAATGGTGGTGGCGGTTACGCCGGCAAGCTGGAGAACCAACCCACACACTGGTGGCAACAATGGACAGAGATGGCCCTAATGGGACAGAGCTCCGTATAATAGCTGACACAACTAATTAGGCTGGGGAGGGTGGGAGGGCGAAGGTGCCCCAGGCAACTCACCACCTCCTTAGACAATCAAGTTCAATAGGAAATAGTGAAAGTCCAAATAATGATATCCAGTTAGAAACAATAGGTTGAAGAATCCAAGCGTGGAACAAACACTAAAATTGGTAGAGCAAGCCAACTTCAAACTCATCAGTCCAACTGAGTGAATGAAACTGACTGTCCTCAGCCGAGCACGGAGGGAGTGTCTATAAATTTAAAGGAACATACACTCAGTATCCAACTGATAGTCTGTGAATGATCCCACGCTTTGGATTCTCCAAGCAGTACGCTGGAGAATTATTTATTCATTTGTGGTGGATCTAAAATGTGTAAAATAATAATTATACATATTACTTCTAGAGAAATGTACATCATCAATTCTAGTGCACTTTTTTGGAGGGAAAAATAATTCTACAACAAAAGTGACAAAAACTCAGATCTGGCAAAAACCTATCAAGGAATGGCTTCCTTTACTTTATAGATACATATAGCAGTCATAATGATTTCACCTATTCCTCTAGTGTCATGGTAAAACAGGGGCAGCAATACAATGCTCAGCATTTTAAATTAAATTAAATTAAACTTTTATTTATTCTTTATCTTGCCTTTATTATTTTTATAGAAAACTCAAGGTGGCCAACATACCTGATTCTCCTTCCTCCTCCTAATTTTTCCAACCACAATAATCCTGTAAAATGAGTTGAGCTGAGAGAAAATTACTGGCCCAAAATCATCCACCCAACTTTCATGTCTGAGGCTGAACTAGAACTCACAATCTTCTGGTTTCTAGTTTGGTGGTTTAGCCACTAGACCAAACATGACACCATTGTCACTTTCAATAATAGGCAATGATGTCATTAATTGTGCACTGCCTTCTTCACTCCAGCATGTCACTGTAGATTTTATATGTAAATCTAGAATAGTAATCCTAAAATAAAATCCAATTACAAAAGAAAAGGGAGTGAAATTATTTAGGAGCAATTAACCCAGAGCAAATGCAGAAGATGACCCTGTATAAAGTATACTGTACTTTACTGTACTGTATAAAGTATAAAGTATTCTTTGACCTCATACCATGCAGCATGAGTGCATGGCATTAATATTGGCAATATGTTTGCGATGACCATAGGAGAGCTTTATTTTCATTGATTTCCTGCCTGTGAATGTTGGAATCTATGTTAGAATGTATATTGTATTAAAACAACTACAGAATTATTCAGCTAATAGATGGCAGTATTTAATTTCCATCTTCTATTAGAATCTATGGTTCCTTGATGTTTTGAGGAGAGTTTCCTGTGACAGTTGAAACCATTAAGCAGCAAGGCCCATGATAACTGTACATTGTATTTGGCCTGTATGGTTCTGCTACCAATCTGCATGACTGTATAATAATCCTTTGCTAACATTTCTATATAATAAAACAGAATTTCTAACAGTGAATTTCTGCAGAAGCTTTGCTAGTGTGGAGCAAATAATAAAACAATCTACTGTAAAACATTTGCAATTGAGAAGCGACTCTCTATAAAACATATGTTCCACTTTGTTTAAAAAGAAAACAGCTGTTAAAAATTCTGGGTAAGTGCTTGATATGGAAGAAAATACTGAAGTACTTCAATATGTCATTAGAATGCCAGTAAAAAATAATGTTTCAGGAGGATTCCAGTTCATTAAAGAATGAAACTGATGGCATAAAGACTTGGTCTCCATTTTGGAAAGGGTGCAAATAGGCAAGGGGTGGTGGGAGCAATGTGATTGCTTGCTCGCTTGTAAATGTGCCAGGATAGATTATTAGCACCTTTTAGCTTAAATGGAAATCTCTGAAAGTGTCATCCAAAAGCCAGCTATTTCAAACATTATTTATGATGATTATTATTTATTTAGGGTATGGCATATCACACTTGGACAAGCTATACTTATTAATATTTCATCTAGATTAATAAAATACGACCGAATATAAATGTTAAAATATCAATGTCTAGGCCAGTGATGGTGAACCTTTTTGGCGATGCGTGCCAAAAGTCCAAGCCCAAACTCTTGCGTGCCAGCATCCATAATGCAATGGGTGCCCCCATTTGCACATGTGCATGACCTCCACCATGCTCCTAATGCACATGCACCTCACAATGCACATGCACACATGCAACCCGCACTGTGTATGTGTGCGCCCATGTGCGCAATTCAGCCCCTTGAAGGAGTTAGTGGAAGGGTTGCGGGGGGGGATCAGATTAAATGGTTTGTAGCTCCCGGTGGCCGCTCCTGTTCACCCATCCCAGCAGAGGCCTTTTGCTCACGCTGCTCCCCCAGTCAGAAGGGGGCACAGGGAAACACGCAAGGAGGCCGCAGTTGCTGCCAGCTGGGTCCGCCTGCCAACTGGAGAAGGCTGAGGCTTGCAATGGCGCAAGCAGAACTGCAGCTCCGCCCCTGGGCTGTAAATATAGTTTGCAGGAGCAGAGGCTCGGGAGAGACTAGCAGAACCCTCCTGCCAGCCTTACAACGGGCCTTTCAAAGGCAAGGCTGAGCTCGCTGCTGCCACCCAAAAATGCTTTCCTTTCTGGAAATGCACATTCCAGAGCTGCGCTCCCTTCTCCTCCTTCACAGACTCACTTCCTCTTTCTTCTTGGCTAGATCTGCCACCTGAAAACGCCAGGATCACGGCAACAGTGTTTTCAGGTGGCAGTGTCTTGCCTTACACCCCTGCGCAGCACCCGCTTTGCCAACCAAATCCACACTTCCCTGGGCTGCTTCTGTAATCAGGCTCTGACAGAGGCAGCAGAGGTGCAGGAGGCTTCCCGGGAAACCCAGCACCCAGCAGGGAGGAGCCCAAGCAAGGGTTTGGGGTCGCAGCAGAATGAGCAGCCAAAGCCCATCTCCGCCGGCATGCCTGCTTCTCGCCCCCCCCTTCTCAGAAGAAGAGCCACTTGCTGGCCCTGAGTGCCTGAGGGAAGCACTGGGTGGCTATTTTGAAAGGGGCAGGAGCAGTTTATGCAAGCCGCAGGATAAGTGCATTGCATTTCAGGTGGCAGCTGAAATGGCGGTATTCTTGTTTTCTTGTCCACACCCCATTTTTGGAATTGGGGAGGCAGCGAAGATCTCCAGGCAGCGGAGATCACAGCAACAATGTTTTCAGGTGGCAGCAGGCATGGTAGGGGTTGAGTGATGGGCCCACCCACAGGTAGCGCGCACCCCCATCCGATCCCCACTGCTGCACTGCCAGCCAAGCCAGGCTCTCTGGCCATACACCAGGGAAGGAGCCGCGGGTTGGGCAGCTGCCCGCCCTGCCAGCAAATGCTGCCCCATGCACCTGAGCTGGCTAGTCGCTCTTTCCTTCTCCCTGCAGTTACAACCACTGCTGCTGCACTTCTGGGGCAGTGTGGCTGCGCAGGAAGAACACATCCCAAGTGCCCTGTGCGGCTGGTGAAGCGAGCCAAGAAGGGTGTCTCGGCCTGCTTTGATGGCAGCCATGGGGTCATCTGAGCAGGCAGCCCACCACCACCCCATCCTCACTGGCTGCTGGTCCACTGGTGGTCCAGACCGCCTGGGACCCCGCAAGTTTTAAAACCCTGGTTTTAAAATAGTGGGCCAAAACTTATTTAATATTTTTTAATCTGCTTTTAACTTTTGTAATATCTGTTTTTACTTTTGGCTGTTCACCGCCCTGAGTCCCGTAGGGAGAAGGGCGGTATATAAATTTAAATAAATAAATACATACATACATACATACATACATATATACATAAATACATAAATACATAAATACATAAATACATAAATACATAAATACATAAATACATAAATAAATAAGTAGCTCAAGCAGGCAAGAAGGGAGGGAGGGAATCCCTGGCTTACCTTGCTCTGCTCCCTTAGGAAGTGACCACCAGGATTCCCTCTCGGCATCTTTTGGCACGCGTGCCAATTGCTGGTCTTTGCATGCGCATGCGCACCAGAAACCAGACCAGCTGGCTGGTGCACATGCGCACTCTGGAAACAGGAAGAACATTTTCCTGGAGTGCGCATGTGCAATGTGTAATATCCCGAAGGCGTGAGGGATATGAGGAGGCTAGGCTTGAATTAACGCTTCTTTATTATACAGGATAAACACAACCATACAAACAACAGAATGCGAGCGAGCGATAGCCCGGCTGACAGCTGCTTAAATACGGAGCTGTCAGGTGGAAAAGACCAATCAGAAGGCTGCGCTTTTCCCGCTCCGAGACAGCTTGCGTCTTAACCAATAAGGATTGGGCGGTAACAGGGCAGAGTCTGGAGATGTCGTATCCGTGAGGACTTAACACCCCTCCTCACCCGGATGGCGCATGCGTAGTCCGCCAAGTATGCTGGCTTCCGCTGGCACCGCCCGGATTGTCTCAGTTTGGGGTCAGCGGAGGCGGAGCTGGAGGACTGCCCTCGGGAACAGGAGGAGATAGAGGCCGAGGAGTAGGCGGAACTGTTGGTGACGTGGGGGAACGACTGACAACAGGTGAGTTTGCCGATGAGAATGTGTCGGGACGCGGGGAAACTTCTAGCGGTAGTTTGGTCGAAGAGTCAAGAAATGGTGGTTTATGGGAGTCAGGCGGTTCCACTTGCACGCTGGGCAGGCCAGCCGAGGGAATGACTCTCCGCCGGAGTTGATTCACATGTCTCCTCCATAATTGTCCGTCGTCGAGGAGGACCCTATAAGAATAGGGTCCGGTTAGCTGACTTATGCGCCCAGGTAGCCACTTAACACCAGTTCCAAAGTTCTGGGCAAACACCGGATCCCCCACTGTGAAAATGAAGCTCCGAGGGGATTCATTCTGAAGAACATCTGGTGTGTATGCAGGATGCAGGTGGTCTAATGTAGTCCGGAGTCTCCTCCCCATAAGTAGTTCTGCTGGACTAGCCTTAGTGACTCTTAGTGCTGTGCCAAGAGGTACTGGTTAATCTTTTGGTGCCAATTTGAGGTACCCAGGCGGCTTAACGCTTCTTTGGCCAATCTTACGGCCCGTTCTGCCAGACCATTAACAGCTGGATGAAAGGGGGCTGTAGTGGTGTGGCGGATGCTCAGTTTAGCCATGAACAGCTGGAAGGGTGCCGACACAAATTGGGGCCCATTATCAGTTACTACAGTGTCTGGCAACCCATGGGTTGTGAATAACCCCTCTAGGACCCTGATGACTGCCTCAGAGGTGGTGGAGCACATGAGCGCTAACTCCACCCACTTGGAGTACGCGTCCACTAAGACCAGGAATGTGAGACCATGAAAAAGACCAGCTAAATCTATATGGATTCATGCCGAGGGAGCCTGGGGAGCTTCCCATTCCCGGGGGGGGGGCTCCCGGAGGAGCTGGCCTGGACTGCTGACACTGTGGGCAGATGGCCACCCATTCCTCCATCTTGTGGTCCATCCCGGGCCACCAGACGTAACTGCGACCCAGGCCCTTCATGCGCACAATGCCAGGATGGGCCTCATGGAGGTGTACCAACACTTGGCACCTCAAGTCAGGGGGAATGACAACCCTATTGCCCCATAGGAGACAACCCTTTAACGCAGAGAGCTCATGCTGCCTGCGAAGGTATGGGAGAAACTGTGCATGCGCCGGTCCGGGGGGCCATCCCCTGAGGACCCAGTCAAGCACCTGGGACAGGACAGGGTCCGAAACGGACGCAGCCTGGATGTCAGAGGCAGAAAGAGGAAGGTGAAGTTCCTTGATGAGCAATACGGGGGCCGCAGGGGCCGGATCCTTGGCAGGGGCTGGAAGGGAGCAGCGGCTAAGAGCATCAGCGTGCCCGATGGCTGAGCCTGGCCGATATACAAGGTGATATGAGTATGCGGCTAACTACTCTGCCCAGCGTGACATGCGGGGTGACAAAACCTGGGGGTTTTGTCACCTGCTAACAACCCTAACAGCAGTTTACGGTCGGTAACGAGCGTAAAAGACCGGCCATACAGGTAATCATGGAACTGCTTCACCCCAGCAACAGCCGCTAGGGCCTCGCGATCCAACTGGCTATAGTTCCTCTCCGGGGCTGACAGGGTCCTGGAGTAAAAAGCAAGGGGTGCCTCATTACCATTGGGGAACACATGGCTGAGCACGGCACCTATGCCATACGGCGAGGCATCACACATTAAAGACAGGGGAAGGCTGGCGTTGTATTGGATGAGAACAGCCTGCGATGTCAAGGCATCCTTGACCGCCTGGAAGGACGCAGCTGCGGCATGGCTCCATATCCAAGAGGATTTTGAATCTAGAAGGCGGTGCAAAGGCTCCACAAGGGACGCCTTGTGTGGAAGAAAAACGGCATAAAAATTGAGGCTGAGGAAAGCCTGCAACTCAGCCTTACAAGAGGGAGAGGGGGCATTCTTAATCACAGCGATTTTAGCAGGTGTGGGGTGGATTCCGTGTGCATCAATTAGGAACCCAAGGAATTCCACCTGGGGAACCCCTATGGCACATTTCTCCCTCTTAAGCTGTAGTCTGGCTTGGCGCAAACGGGTCAGAACAGAAGTTTAGAAAGGAGATCAGACTGATCCTCTGCGGAGACTAAAATGTTGTTGAAGTACGGCACCACCCCGGGGATTCCCTGGAGCAACCTCTCCATTATGCTTTGAAAAATTCCCGGGGCAACACTGACTCCAAACTGGAGCCGGGTGCATTTAAAGGCTCCCCTATGGGTTACTATGGTCTGGGCCATGGCCGTAGGCTCATCGACCAGAAGCTGTTGGTACACTTGGGCCAAATCCAGCTTAGCAAACACGCGGCCATGCCCTAGGGAATGGAGTAGGTGCTGGACAACCGGCACCGGGTAGGGGTTTGCTTGTAAGGCCCTATTTATTGAACATTTACAATCAGCGCAAATTCTGATGGACCCATCGTGCTTCAGGGGAATGACAATTGGGGTTTCCCAATTGGAATGATCTATAGGGACCAGTATACCCTGGGCGATGAGTTTATCTAACTCCTTGTCCACCTTTGGGCACAAAGCTAGTGGCACCCTTCGTGGCTTCAGGCGTACGGGCATCACCTGGGGGTCCAAATTAAACGAAACAGGGCACCCCGTATATTTACCCAGTTGGTCAGAAAAAACATCTTCGAACTCGCGAGCTAGAATGGCAGGGATATCTGGAGTCACAGCGTGAACCCCAGAGATGTGCAGCTTGAGGGCAGTGAACCAGTCCAGACCTAATAGGCAAGGGAGGTTGCCCTTCACTACAGTCAATGGTAGCTTGCCAGAGAAGGCCTGGTAAGACACCTGAAAGGTATCACAGCCCATAGTCGGAATAGTCTTTCCCTGATAGTCCTTCAATTTGACGGTGCAAGGTTTGAGCCGGCATCTTGACACTCCCAGCAATAACTTGGAGAGGGTAGACCATGCGATGAGGGATTTGGAAGAGCCAGTGTCAACCTCCATGCGGCAGGCAGCTCCCTCCAGGATGACAGTGATGAACAGCTTGTTGACTGAGGGAGCCGAGGTGGTATGGCTCACGGCGACTTCCAGAGGCTCCTCAGCACGGGTCACTGCGTAACACTCATCACGACGGATGGGCACTCTCCGGCCCCGAAAGCGTGCTGGTGCCTCATGAGCTGGGTTGGCAGCCCTGCAAACTCGCGACAGATGCCTCCTCTTGCCGCAGTGGTGGCACACAGCAGTTTTGAACCTACAGTCGGTTCTGCGATGGTTGCCTCCGCAGCCCAAACAGCTGTCATGGGTAAACTTCGGAAGCTTGGCAGCTGCTTCCTTCTTCCGCCGAGTAGTATTGAGGCGGCTCACACTCTCTTCGTCATCGGAGGACTCGTCCTGCCCAGAGCCCTCATAGTGAACGGACACAGGTTTCCCTGCGGTGGTGGAGGCCGCCTGGGACCACTGTATTTCAGCGGCTGAGTGGTCGGAAATTTCAGCAGCCCTGCTGTGAAGTTTCCGAAAGATGCCCTCATTATTTCATGAGTCATGAGCCAAACTTCAAAAGAAATAGTCATTTATTAA
>JANHZT010014782.1:0-11702 GCA_032468215.1 Stegonotus admiraltiensis | reverse complement strand
AATTTGGGGGTGGCAGGTGGGGCAGGCGTCTCGCTTCTCCCCCGCTCCACCTGCCACCCCTCTCAATAAAGAGACAGTGGGGAAGGGAAGCAGCCAGGGTGTTGTTGCCATTGGGGTGGGCCGCGTTGGGCCGCGAGACATGTGTCTTACCTTTCTAGCACCATCATGTTCCTCGCCTTTCTGTCCAGGAAGACAAGATTGTAGAAAAAACTTTCTCACGAGTTCAGCCAAACTCCTTGAACTCCCCAAAATAATAAGACCTCCCCGATAATAAGGCCAAGCCCTTATTTGGGGGATCTAAAGAAAATAAGACCCTGTCTTATTTTCGGGGAAACACGGTATATATAGAGATATATATTAGAATGACAATAGTTTACTGGTTAATGTATTAAATCAAGGAAGATCCAGTTTCAAATCTATATAATATATATTTCTCCATAAGTCATAGCTTTAACATTAAAGTTACTGGATTTGCATAAAACAAGCCGTAATTCTGTTATAGCATTACTCAAACTTAGTCTACGACATGCTAACTCACAATTTTCTTATACATATTTTTTTAATAAATTACAATTGTTTGGCTTTATACTATAGGCTAAGTCACATTTTGGCAGAACGCATTACAGTGTATGAACCTAGCCTGCTGCAGTACTTTCTGTCAACAAAATTTGGTGGTTAGTCTTTGGTATTTATAACCTCTACATGATTTATGGAGATGGAAAAAACTTGCTGATTTCTATGTCTGCAATACAGAACTCTTTTATATTGCTATAAATATGGTGGGGAAGGGATGTAATCAGTGTTATTTTACTATATCCTAAATTTTAAAAAATATAATTCACTAACTCCTATAGCTCATGTTACAGGAGCCTGAGGGATCAAATAGTTTACATTTTGGTTTCTAATGGGATATTGGTGCAGCATTAAAAAATATCAAGTACCGGTAGTCCTTGATTTACGATCACAACTGAGCACCAAATTTCTGTTGCTAAATGACACAGTTGTTACGTGAAACACTGCAGTAGTTAAGGTAGTTAAGGTAAAGTTAAGATGGATGGATGGATGCCTGTACTGTTTGTTTTCACTGTCATTTACATTTATAATGTCAGTATCATGATTCAAATGACTCTCAATTTAATCAGGTTTTCTGTTTTTCCCAACAAAACGCTTAGTATAGGAATACCAGAGAGAATTTACTTTTTTTTCAACCCCCTCTTTTTTAGTTAGTATATCAACAAAATATTGAAAATAAAAGTAATATAGAACAATAAACAAAGATTGCAGAACAACCAATATGGAGAAAGATATGCATTTTAAATAGCAGTCTTTAATATTTTTGTCCCTAAAGAATTTTTTTGGTGATATCTCAATAATCTGTTTACTCAATTTAAAAATGGAAACCGGAGTGAGGAAAACAACCCTTAACTAAAATACTATTCAAGATTCTTTGGTGTTATGTAAATTTGCCAGCCCATCGCCTTTCTCACAAATTTAAAGTGTGAGAGGCAAAGCAAATCTAATCTTCCATTATTTAGTTATATGGCAGCAATCAGGAAAAACTGAACTTTTATGCTCAAACATTTTATAAGTTTTGGGGAAAAAATGAACAAAGTCATAGTAGAATCAATTCTGAAAGATGTATTTATTTATAGATTTACAACCTGCCCATGTCAGACAGTGTGACTGGTGGAATGGGACTTTCAGGCTCCTACCCTTGGTCATGCCTGCTTCTCCTCCAGGCTTCCAGCGCCACTCATTTACCTCTTAGTTGCATCTATTCACCTAACAATGGTGGCAAGAAAGGTTGTAAAATGGGTGAAAACTTCCTGATAGCTGTCTCACTTAGCAAGAGAGATTCGAGGCTCGATGATGGACATACAATAAGTCAAGGGGTACCCTTCCCTTCCAAGTGTGTCAATCACCGGTAATCCAGCAGGCCTTTGCTCTCAAATTCTCGCTCTGGTCCACAGTGATTGACGTCCACTGTTGGAGGATGGATTGAGTAAAAACTGTCGAAACTCACTTTAACAACGCCCTTGTTTAGCAACTAAAAGTTTGGGCTCAATTGTGGTCGTAAATTGGCTCTCTCTGCCTTCCTCTGCATGGCAGCCTTGACCTAGTAAACTCCTTCCCTTTTCTGGGAATTTTCCTCTCTGTTAGAGGCACAAAAATAACCCAGATGATAAGGTCTCCTGCTGGAGCAGGGGGCTGGACTAGATAACCTCGGAGGTCCCTTCTTACCCTACTATTCAATGATTCTGTAAGGATCTGCTGGAGCAGGGGGTTCAACTAAATGGCTTTTGAGGTCTCTTCAAGCCCTGGATTCCTGTGCTGTTAAAGGTAATCACCAGCACCTTGAATCAGTAGCCAGTGCAGTTAATGGAGCAGGAGTGTTACATGGGAATAACATGATGTGCGCATAATTATCCAGATCAATTGAAACTTCAGAGGACATCATAT
The DNA here is from genome assembly GCA_032468215.1 of Stegonotus admiraltiensis. Classification (NCBI taxonomy): domain Eukaryota; kingdom Metazoa; phylum Chordata; class Lepidosauria; order Squamata; family Colubridae; genus Stegonotus; species Stegonotus admiraltiensis. The sequence continues at coordinate 9,242 of JANHZT010014782.1, read as the reverse complement.
AAAACATGTCAAATTAGGAGCTGACTAAAGTGTGAGTGACCATGAGCTGGACATCATCTGGCATATTGATAATACCTGATCCCAAACTGACAGATGATCTCCCCCAATGGCTTCATGTAGATATTAAAATTGGGGGGAGGGGAGGAAATGAAGTACCCCACAGAGTAGGGCTTGACTGGGACAGGCCTTGGAGGAAGGGGGAAAAACCCTCCGCAGAACTATATTATGGCCAAAATGAAAAGAAAATGTATTTTTAGGACATCACTCTAATTCATTATATTCATTATATCAGGAGGGGAAAATGTAGTCAGGTGGGCAAGATTTTTGCTACTATTACTTATATTAATAATGAAGAAAAATAAAAGGAAGATGCTAAATCCAATGAGCAACTTAAAACATAGGCAAACACGATTTGCCTACAAAGGTTACCATTCAAGGTCTGGGAGAACCACCAGGTTTTTAAGCCTTCCAGAATGCAATCAGATGGGATTTCAGGGAGAATCTTATTCCACAGGGCAGATGTTACAACTGAAAAGGCGCATTTCACCAATTCCAAAACATCATAGGATTTAACGGAAGGGATCCAGAGCAGTCCAACCCTGTGGGCCCATGCTGGCTGAGCAGACACCCCAAGAGATAACTGATCAGACAGCTAGGCCCTATGCCATGGAGGACTTTGTAGTTTATAACTAGCATTCTGAATCACACCTACAAGCAAACTGGTAGCCAGTGCATCTTACAGAGCAGGAGTCATGGCCACTACTGCCATACCCCTTTCTGAATCAGTGGAAGCTTCTAAGTGGTTTTCAAGGGCAACCACTTATAGACACATTGCAAGAGCAGTTAATTCTACTTAAAGCACAGAAACTGATTTGGTATATTACAAAGATTATTAAGGAGACTGAAATTAATAGAATGTCTTATGAGAAACAGCTGCTAAATGTTTGGATTTAATTCAGTGACTATGAAATTATTTAAATAAAGACATAAATTATGAAAAAGAATGTCACTGGGAATAGATGATGAATTACAAACCAAACCAAACCAAACCTAGGAAGAGTGAATACTAAAACTGGGAAAGTTGTGATTGGATGGTACTGTCTTGTGAAACAAGGTGAAGATTTAAAAGGCAACCTATGAAAGATTGTATAAGCATGGATGGTTTGCAGATACAATGGGTAGCGTTAGTGTAGTTTTAGCTTTGGCTTTGTTTCTGTTCTCACGCCTTTAATTTTTTCAGCCTATTTCATACTACTTTTCTATGGTCTGCATTATGCTGCTTACAGAATGGAATAGTTTGAGGCTATGTATGTTAAAACCAGTGCCTCCTTTGAAATGTTTATAATTTATATTTATTTGTTATTCATATTTCTATGCCGCCCACTCTCCGAGGACTCTGGGCGGCTTACAACAAAGATAACATGAACAACATATTGCCCCCAACAATCTGGGTCCTCATTTTACCCACCTCGGAAGGATGGAAGGCTGAGTCAACCTTGAGCCGGTGAGATTTGATCTGATCTGCTGAACTAGCAGTCAGCTAAAGTAGCTGCAGTACTGCACTCTAACCACTGCGCCACCTTGGCTCTTAATATCAAGGATTAATGTCTGCCTCTGGAACTTTCTCATTGTCTAACTACGCAACACAATCTTTTTGAGTGCCTATGTGGGGCCATAATCCTTTTCCAAGTTTGTTTGCTTTGTTTTCAGGCATTTTTGGCTTGGAGTCATCTCAACTATGATCTTGTGCTCTTGAATCTGTTCCCAGTGTTTTTATAGTTTCCCACACAAATGCCCTCTATTGATTGTTGCATGTTCCCTTTACACCCACATGAACTGTATGGTGCAAAAGCAGCATCTCTTATGTCACAATCACAAAAACTCTTTGTAATAATCTAAATTTATTCCAAAAGACAGACAGAATAACAGAGAAGGCAGAAATAAGAATGTACATTACTAAACTTGATCTAATCTAAAAACTTTAAATAAGTAGTAGTACTTGGTAACTAAGTAAATACAATGTCTACAAATCCTGACCACAGTGTGTCTGCAGGTGGCTGGTAAGGCCTATTATGGAATGTTCTGCCAAATGTCGGGTAGACATGTGTCGGCACCATTGTAGCAGCATTTGCAGCTCTGGCTTCTCTTGTGCTTTGGTTGTTCTGTCTTCAAATGTCTGGCAGCCTTGGTGGATCAATGTGCACCATGTCTAATGATCTTGTGCCAGGGTTTCCCTGGAGGTGGTGTTGATATCCAGGGACTTCAAAGAGGCTTTCCTTGAGACAGCTCACCATACCGTTTAGGAATACGGTGGTCTGGTAGGTCTGCTCTGGAGAGGACTTCTGTGTCTGGCACCTTGTCTTGTGTGAAAAATAGGAAGGAGTATTGTATTGAATAAGTATTGAATTACTTATAAACATAATGGAGTTTATAAATAAATAAATCTGAGCTCAGGTAGTAACTAACTACTGCATGAATAAAAATGTATCAGGTTTCTTCTTACCCTAGCTTTCATTCTCAGGAGTGGCTTTAAGCCAACTGTTAAATATTGCCCTCCATCTCTTTCATCTGCAATGTTTCCTTTCTTTGAAGGGCTGTTTGCAAGGATTATTAAACAAATGCATAGGAAGGGTTGTGAATACTAAATTGCCACATAAAGAGTTACTAATAGTTGGCAAGATTTTCAATTTGACCTAATCTGAAGGCAGCTTTGTTTAAGGACCTATGCAAGGCAATGTTTGTTTGTCTACTGGTTGCCCATCTCATAACAATGTTAATAGTCTTGTTTCAATCTTAATGACTGCCAAAGTATAAATAGAACAAAATTCTGCTTATCTTTATGCTGGTGTTTCTTATTTCACCTGTGCTCCTATTCAAGCATCTATATTGTTGACAGATAAGCAACCCTCAAACCTAACCCTATCCAATTGCACAGGTAAAATTTCTATTATTATTAATTGCAGGGAGAAGAGGATCAAGGTTATAGTTACACTGCCTTCAGGTTAAGATTTCTGTGGACAGCACTTCTCCTTTGATATTGAGACATGGGGTTAATGTCTGCCTCTGGAAGTTTCTCTTGTGCTCTTGAATCTAAGCCTAGTGTGCTGCTTAGGATTGGGTACATCAGATCTCATTTGGTGGACAGATTCCTGCTCATCCTAAAAATATCTGATTACTTGGGTTTCATCCAGTGAGCTAATTCTATCCCATCACCATCCTATATATTGATTTTGGTATTGGGTTCTCTGACCAGACAACCAACACTGGGATGAAAAGTGGAGGGCTCAACTCCATTCCCCATTCCTGAGTTATTTTCAGTAAGGGTAGCATATCCTAAACATCAGCTGATGCTGTCTGGCTACTAATTGCAAGGCCAATTTATTCTAAAGATTGCAAATTTACATTTTAGGTAATGCATTAAAACACAATCATGAACAGTGATAATTATAGAGGGTATACTGTATATATAATTTGACAACTGGTTTTCTGCCCTAAAGACCGTTTTAAATATAAAAAAGATATATCCAAAAGTAGTTTATTATCTCATGCATTTAACACTTATATAAGAATAAGAGATCCATGAAACTAGATTAAGCTGAGTTTTAAAATATGAATGAAAAAACATTAAATACCTGGGAAAAAACAATGAAACTGTAATGCAAGATTACTATATTGTTTGATTGTCGCTCTCACTTGTAATTTCCTTCGCTTTTGTTGGAGCATCATCATCTGTCTGATTTATCCTTAGCCATTTTTTCACTGTAGGAATAGGATCCCAGGCCTCTAGAGGTAGGCCGATTACACTAATGGTTAGAGTGTTTGATATATTAGAGAGAGTTAGGTAACGTGTTTCCGCTGAATATATTATGTTCATCTTTGAAAAAACCTTTTCCGCATGTGCTGAACTTAAAACAATTGTTCTGACGATATTTTTAGCTCTTTGAACACTTTCAGGAATTGCATAGTTCTGGGAATTTTGTAAAACGTTTCCCACAAAATCTCGATAATCATTAATATCAATTTGGTAATGAAAAATGTCATTAAACACGAGCAATTGTTCTTCAGCTGCTTTCCATGGAACTAGTACTTCTTCAATATTCCAGTAATCTGGCTCCAAAAAATGGAGAAATTGTAATTTATTCCTATCTTGAAATGGGCTACAACTTACTTTTAAATGTCCACAATCCATTATTTTTTTCTGCAAATTCATTACGATGGTATCTAAAAGTCTTTCCCGAGAAAGCCCGACAAATCAATTATTTTCTACAAAATTTATACTTTTGAAGGTTTCTGAACTAATTAATTCATCAACTTTTTTTTCATATGGACCCTTTGCCTTTCTAAGCATTTGAAATGCTTTAATAGATCTGAGCATGAGTTTGTCAGCCTTTATTATGTCTATATTGCTTGCTTGCAGTGCATTTGAAAGAAGAGAAATTTCATTTAAAATATCAATCATCAATGCCAAATCAGTTATAAAATATATATTTTCAAGACGGGCAGCCATACCAAAGTTTTCATTTGAATAAAAATAATGATGTAGCGCTGGATAAGCGTGCCACACAGCTAGGGCTGACCTTAAACTACAGGCGGCCCATCTTCGTCCCAAAACTGCACCAATATTTATAAGTTCAAGTTCAAGTTCTTCAGATATTTCGCTAAGTTCAAACTGGAACTTACAGGATAGTTTAAAAAGAGTATTTATCTTATCAATAAATCTTTTAAAATGATTTACTTCCTTTATTTCCTTTATCGAATCATCTAAAACAAGATGGAGGCAATGGTTTAAACAGTGCCAAATGATGATGTTTGGAAAATCTTTTGCTATCCTAGTGCTCACTCCAGATTTTCTCCCGAGCAGAACGCTGGCACCATCGGAGCAAAATCCTATTAAATTTTTTTCTAGGTAATTCTTAGTAAACCCAACATTATTTAAGCTTTCCATAACTGAAGTATATATTGTCTGAATCTTCTTTTTCAAATTCAACAAGCTCGACAAAAATTGTTGGTGGCTCCTCAGAATCCTCAACTTTTACAAAAACTATCACAACTGGTTTACAAGCTATTGTTGAGTCTTCATCAATAATCAAACATATTTTCAGATTATGTTCAATAATGCTAGTAAACATTTCAGTTTTAATTTCTTTTCCAATGAAATCAGCTATTTTCACTGCAGTTTTACATGAATGCAATCCTATTCCCATATCTACTCCATTTACAATTAGCAATTCTATCACACCTTCTATATCTGAAAATGGTCTACATCTTTTTGCCAGGTTGTAAACTGTCTTAAATACTCTACAAGTAGTACGTAAATAGTTTTCATTCATCTTGTTGCTTTCTTCAAACTGGAGTGGTTGTGCTGTTTTAGCATCCAAGGCCAATTCTGATACAAATGATTCAGATTTTGGTTTCTTATTGAAAACGTCTGTCAAACTCTGTTGCCTTTTCATCCTTTTAAGGGTTGCTTCTGCAAAATATATATATATATATATATATATTATTTTAATATATTTATTTATGAACATTAATACCCTTTATTAAAGATTATGAGATATTGTACAAAAACCTATTGAGAAGTGTGTGCATCAATAATCAAGTGTAGAAAGCCAGCCCCCTCCTAGAAGAATGAAATACTTTAAAGAATATTAAAGAAAATTAAGGAAGGAAAGGGCAGAATATTATATTTCCCAAAGGGAGAAACATGCAGAAAACAAACCCCAGTTTCTTAATAGCCACAGCAGATATTTTGTGCCCATTAAGAAAGATTGGGCCAGCCTATTCAGACACCAAACTGAGGAGGCCACCTTTTAGAAAGGCAGATTTGGTCATCCATTCAAGACAGGATATTTTGAAACAAAGGCAGAATGGCAGGATTAGCCCTCACTCAAGATCCAATACAGGGCAAAGCCATTAAACCATGTGGAAAATTAGCACCTACCCCTCCTAGAAGAATGAAGTATTTTGAGAGATTCTTTAAAAAGGCAGAATATTATATTTCCCTAAAGGAGAAGCTAAAGTGTTTATAAAGACAGAAACTCAGAGCCTCAGCTGCCTGCCCCCCAAGTAGATACTAAACTGAGGCCAGCCTTTAGAAATGCAGATTTGGTAATCCATTACTCCCAGCCTCAAGGTCTGAACACAATAGGAATTGCCCAACACAAGCCCCTTCATTGCATTACCCTCAGAAACTTCAGAAAGCTCAAGTGCAAAGCCCAAGAAAAGGTATAATCCCCCCTCCCCATATGGTTCTGCTTCAACATTAAACTGTATTTCCAGTCCATTTTGCCTCCAGTGCCTTCCTTGGAACTGAACCAATGGATATTTCTTCCCACACAAGCAACGACATGTAATAAAGAATGCAAAGTTTTATAACATATTTCTACAATCACCAGAGGTAATTAAGAGAATAAAGAATAGGCAATCATTAGAATCGAAAGAAAAAGGAAAGTATATAAAAGATAAGCCAATTGGGACAAGACAAAAATATCACAAAAATAGTTGGCATTACTCAAGTAGAAAAAAATATCATGATTCAAACAATATGTATAAACCACATCAGTATCAGTATGCAGATCCTTCCCATTCTGCATCAAATAAACTTTAAAGAAAATTAAACAGTCTGGCAGCGAAAATCTGGGGAGTGGAGGAAATCCCTGCTCTCATGTACGGGAAGCATTTTCCCTGCCAGACTATTTAACTTTCTTTAAAGTTTATTTGATGCAGAATGTGAATCCTTCTCATCCAGGAAGGCTTGAAAATCCAGAAAGGGAGAGGAGGGACTCGGGTTTTTTGACATGCCAGACTAGTGTGCATTCATGTGCCTGCCACCCCCTTGCTTACTTGAAAGCCAGATTGCAGTAAGCAAGGGATTGGAGACACCTGAATGCACACTAGTCTGGCTATTTTGAAGCCGGTATGCCATAAACAATGAAACTAACCTGAGACTTCTTTCCGATCACTTGTGTGGTTCTCCGATGTAGCTCGGCTGGGCTTTCAGACTATAATGCTTGGAGATGGGCCTCTTTCTTTCAGCCACGCAGAAACTCAGTGGTGGATGGGTTCAGGCGGTGCGACCTTCTAGCTATCGGGGTGGGTAGAGACAGAAAATATTGTACAAAAACTTATTGAAAAGTGTACACATCAATACCCAAGTGTGGGAAGCCACCCCCCTCCTAGATGAAATACTTCAAGCAATATTTAAAAGAAGGCAGAATATTTTATTTCCCAAAGGGAAAAATGGAGAAACATGTTTTTTCAGAGGCAGAAAGCAACCCCCACTTTTCTTAATATCTGTCCCCAGCAGCTATTTTGTGCCCATTAAGAAAGATTGGGCCAGCCTATTCAGAAACCAAACTGAGGAGGCCACTTTTTAGAAATGCAGATTGGTCATCCATTTGTTGGAAGAAATTTTTTGAGACCCCAGACTAGCGTGCATTCACGTGCCTGCAACCCCCCTTGGTTACTGCAAAGCCAGTTTGCACGCTAGTCTGGCCATTTCGGAGCCGGAAATGCCGTAGACATCGAAACTAACCTGAGGCTTCTTTTGGATCACTCGCGTGGTTCTCGGTCTGCAATCCTTGGAGACGGGCCTCTTCCTTTCAGCCACGCAGAAACTTAGCGGCGGGCGCGTTCAGGCGTTGCGATCTTCCAGCTAGCAGGGGCGGGTAGCTACAGAAGCACGCGGGGCTAAATCCAGACTCCTTCGCGCACTTGGGAAGCCAATCGTCTTTAAAGCTTCCAATCACGAGCCTCCAAGGTGGGCCGAGTTTAACTTTACGGCGTAGCCTGATAGGGGGAAGGAGGGAGTGGGTCAGAAGGCGAACCAATGAGGGAAGTTGTCTCATGAAGCCAATAATAAGGTTTGTCTTGGTTTCGCAAGCCAGGCAGGCAGGCAGGCAGGGAGGGAAGGGGCTGGAGCGGTTTCCCTTTGGTGTATTGGAAGTAGTGGCGGGCTTCTCCTTCTCCTCCTCCTCCTCTTCCTCTGAGGTAGGTAGCGGTTGGGCCGGGGGACTTGGCACGCGGAGGCTGCACGGACCTAGTGGTGGGGCCGGGAGAATAGAGGAGCTGACGGATGGCTCTGGAGGAAATGGCGCGCCGCGGGTGCGAGAAGTCCGGAATGACGGGGCCGTCGAGAGAGGCTGCGACTGAAATGACTTTAGAAAATGGGGGTTTGAACCAAATGCCTGAGGAACAGACGGGGGAGGATGAGGGAGAAGGTCTGTCAAGTTTCTGCCAGCTGTCATTTGCTGATAAGGAGCCTCAGTCTGTGTATGGTATGGAGGAGGGCATGTTCCTTCTAACTCGTAAAATGGGGCTGTTGAGAGAGTTCAGAACCGTGAAATCGCTGAAGGCGGTGTGTTTATCTGTAACGAAAATATTGCCGTGCCACAAAGCATGGGGTGGCGAAGAAACCAGCCGTTCTTTAAATGTGTAAATGTTTTGACAGTTTTAAATTTATTTTTTAATTACGCAAAAATATAATTTACAATTAAATGATATGGCCACTCAGTCAGCGTTTACTTTTAACAACCACCTAGACTTCCAAGATGATAGCTATGAATTTGAATAACTTCTTATATTTTACTTTTAGCTTTAATGTTTACATTTGAAAAAGTAATCAAGGTTAAATTTGTGATGGGTGACTGACAGCGACTATCGATTAAGTAGCCTTTAAAAAAACCATTTGCAGAGATATTTCTGCCTACTGTGAATTATTTTCTCAGATGAGTCTTTGGATTGGTTCAGCCAAGCCGTTCTTATGAGCAAGCAGAAAAAAACAAAGTTTTTCTAAAGATCGTAAAATATATAGAAAATCAGAAGTACATTTACTCAAATGACAGTGTAACAACATTGTGAATTATTTTACAGAGGCATGCTTTACAAGTATACAACACTTTACAAACAGTACTATCCAGTGGTGGGATTCAATTTTTTAAACAAGGGGTTCTGTGGGTGTGGCTTAGTTGGGGGTGTGGCTTGCTGGTCATGTGACTGGGTAGGCGTGGCTAACTGGTCATGTGACTGGGTGGGCATGGCTTGCTGGTCATGTGACTGAGTAGGCGTGGCTATGTGCATAGGGACTACTCACAGGGCTGAAAAAAGTCATTTCTGACTGGTCCTCGCACTTTTGACTGGTCCTCGCACATATGGCCATCCTCACATTTACGACTGTCCTCACATTTTACATTTTGCGCCCTATCTTGTAACCGTGGTGAAGAGAAGTAGTGGTGAAATGACTG
>JANHZT010014703.1:0-11712 GCA_032468215.1 Stegonotus admiraltiensis | reverse complement strand
GCTCTAACTCTGATTAGCAGGCAACAGAGCTTGGCTGGTTAGAGCCATGTAAAAGGAAAAAAAAAGGCTCTGATGGCATGGCTCAGCTGGGCATGTGGGGCGGGGGCGGGGATTTTTGCTACCGGTTCCCCGAACTGCCCGCCGCCATCGCTACCTACTCGGCCGAGCCGGTGCGAACTGGGAGCATTTCACCCCTGGGGGGGGTCATGTGACTGGGTGGGCATGGCCAACTCGACATCACTCGCTTCAAGGGGTGCCTCACCCCTCCCCTCCAAGTCACTCCTTGTCACTAATGGCAGGAAAATGGGGAGGGGAATTTTCCTGACTACCATCCTTCCCTCAGTCTGTGCTGAGCTTCAGGAATGGATGACAGTCCTGAAGCTCAGCATAGACTGAGGGAAGGATGGTAGGCAGAAAAATTCCCCTCCTCATTTTCCTGCCTTTCATGAAAACGGCTCCATTCTGAGCCTTCAGCATTGCAATCCTGGGATACACTGCTCAGAATGGAGCCTTTTTCACGAATGGCAGGAAAATGGGGAGGGGAATTTTTCTGCCGACCATCCGTCCCTCAGTCTATGCTGAGCTTCAGGAATGGATGACAGCCAGGAAAATCCTGGATACACCGAAGGCTCAGAATGCCTCAGAATGACTTTCGCCCATCTCTTTCTGGGTGCGGCGCTTCTGCCTGTTGGGCTACTTCCTGAAGCTGGCAGCTCCGCAGGCAGGTGCTTTGCTTTTTTCTTAATGGGAGGCTTGTGTGGTGGCACCAGCAGAAGGTGGAGGCAGAGGCATGGGGGAGGCAGAGGCAATCCCAATGTACCAAACCCCTTTCCCATTGTCTCTTGGCTTGCATGCAACTGCACTGAACAAGCACCAGCATGGGGCATCTGGATTGCCTGCCTCCCCCATGCTGGTGCCAGTGCACAAGCCTCCCATGATCCTCCCAAAACGAGGGAAAAAGCAAAGCAGCTGGCAGTTCGGGGAAGTGGCCCAACAAGCAGAAGCACTGCGCCCAGAAAGAGAAGGGCAAAAGAAGTATTTGCACTGCCCCAAGGGGCCAGTGGGCTACAGATGTGAAGGCAAGCTCTGGGATGTCAGAAGCGCTCTGGGAGGGAGGGTGAATGTCCTCTTGGCCCCAGGGCAGCGGCTGCATCTCCCCCAAGGGCCAGCCACCCATCCAGCCACTGGCTGGCCCAGCCTGGAAGCGGCATGTGGGACCAGACCTCGGAAGGCAAGCGGGCATGGGGGACTGCTGGGAAGGCTGCGTGGAAGGCAGGCAAACATGACAGGGCTGCTAGCTCCCCTCCCTGCATCCAGGCGGCCCCGACATGCTTGCTTGTGTGCCTTCCATGCAGCCTTCCTGGCGGTCCCTGTGGCCAGCTTGCAAAGGCAGGAAAGCGCCCAGACGAGTGGGTGGGCAGGGGTGGGGCCAACCAGGGGTGGTTTTTACCAGTTCAGTGAACCATTTAAAATCCCTGCTACTGGTAAGCATGATCCGGTCTGATCTGGTCGAATTCCACCCCTGTTCCCATCCTCCGAAGCCGCCCAAGGAGAAGACCATGGTCAATGGTATCGAAAGCCACAGAGAGGTCAGGTAGAGCAAGGATGGAAGCACTACCCCCATCCCACTCCCACCAGAGGTCATCCAAAAGTGTGACCAATGCCATTTCTGTTCCAAATCCAGGCCTGAATCCTGATGGTTAGGGATTTAAATAATCTATTTCATCCAGAAACTTCTGGAGCTGCCGTGCGACCACCTTCTCAACAACCTTCCCCACAAAGGGAAGATTGGAGGCAGGTCAGAAATTATCCAACCGGGTGAAGTCCAGCGATGGCTTCTTAAGAAGGCAGACCACAGCTTCCTTAAAGTGCTGGGGCACTGTCTCCTCCTGTAGGGAATCATTAATCGCCACCAGAGTTCAGCCGCCTGTCACCTCCTGGGAAGCTTTCACAAGCCAGGAGGGACATGGGTCTAAAACACAGGTGCTTGTGTGCATACTCCAGTGGTGGGTTGCTCCTGGTTCGCACCGGTTCGGGAGAACCAGTAGAAAAAATCTGTCATCTCTTACAGAACCGGTAGTAATGGCTGGCTGGCTACACTCCCAAACTGTTCCCCCGGTCTCTGCTCGCTTGCCCTGGCTGCCATGTTCATCGCTGCCATGTTTTTTGCACACGTGCATCTCATTGCCTTGTAAGTCCAATGGGATGCGCATGCGCGAAGAACATGGCGACAACAGCAGCAGCTTTTCCCGTCATTACTTTTTGGTGGCCTGAGGAGAAAGCGGCTGGCAAAGAAACCTTTTTGGAGGTTTCCTGGCCAGCCGCATTCCAGCAGCAGTGGCTGGCTGGGGGCGGTAGAAAACTCAGGTCAGCTTGCCTTCCCAACTCTGGACCAGCCGCCGCAGAAGGTAAGCAGCTGAACAAAGAGGTGGTGATGGGAGGAAGGCAGGCAAGCGGGCCTGGCCACAGGGACTGCCAGGAAGGCAGGCAAGCATGTCAGGGCCGCCCAGCTAGCTAGCTCCCATCCCCGTGGCCCTGCCATGCTTGCTTGCCTTCCAGCCTGGCCAGTGGGTGGGTGGGTGGCCCTTCGGGGAGACGGAATGCTGCACTGGAGCTGAGAGGGGCAGCAGCAGTGCTGCAGGAGGGTGGGCAGGATGTTCCAGGGCTGCTGCACATGTGCACCGCATGTGAAGGGAGGCAGACATCCCCCTCTGAGGAAAAGAGACAGCGGCGAAGCCCTGGCTGTTGCCTGGGAGAGGACCACAGAGGGACACACATGTCCCTGTCGCCTCCGCTGCTACTTCTTTTGCTGTCGGCTTCTTGCCACTCTTAAAGTTTATCATGAAGAGCTGGAAGATGTTTCCTTAGATCTCTGCCAAACTCATTGTTGGAGCGAAATGTGGCAGCCATGAGCTGCACTTTCCTCCGAGTCTCATCCGAAAAGCTCTGTGCAGAAAGAAGCACCTGTTTCCCTCTGCTGTCCACAACGCTTAGAGGAAAGCACAGCTCATGGCTGCTAAATTTCGCTGTGTTGCACCAAACACTTTCCCATAAAGAGCAACGAAGGAGAGAAACAGCCGCTGACCTGGAGAGCATGTGGACTGGAGCAGCTCTGTGTGCTTTCCACTGGCTGTTTCTTCCCCTTCGCTAGTGCAGCATAGTGAAATGTAACAGCCATGAGCTGCACTTTCCTCCAAGTCAAATCCAGAAAGATCTGGCTGGGAGGGGTGCCTCCATCTGCCGGCTCAGGGCATCAGGCTCAGCTGCAGCCCAGACAAGCTGAGGAACTGCGGGGAGCTTCCCATGTGTTGCACCCCCCTCCCAGCCTTCGCCCGTGCCTCTGTGCCTCCAGTGTCTCCTGAAACTGCCACTGTTGGAGCTGCGACAGGGATGGGGGCAGCCCAGTAAACTGGGTGCCCAAAAATGGCACAGAGGCTGGGATGGGGGGGTGCAATATGTGGGAGGCTCCCTGCAGTTCCTCAACTCGTCTGGGCTGCAGCTGAGTCCACTGCCCTGAGCTGGCAGAGGCTGCGCAGGGCACGGCTGGGAGCATGCTAATCTTGCCCTCCCCGAGTGCCAGATTCTGCCATTGCCATCGCCCCTGGCCTGCCCGGCTCGCTCTGGCTGGCTCCATGCTCATGCAGGCTAGCATGAGCATGGCTCTCCAGGAGCTCAGCAATAACAACACCAAAAAGTTCTACGGTCAGCCGGTGAGAAGTAAGCTGCTTTGTGCTTTCCCTCCGTTGCCCTTCCCGGCCAAAAAGCCATGGCTGGCTGGCCATGGAAACGGTCACCCTTTTGACTGGGGGCCTGGGTGCGTTCTCAGTGTAGCCACACCCGAGGTCCAGAGGGAAGCCTTTCTCCTGAATGCTCATCTCATGGACAGGACCCAGACGGCAGGTGTGGGGTGGTCTGGCTGCAACCACGGGGAAGGCTCGTCAGAGGCAAGAAGGGGTGCTTTTTGGCCAGGAAGGGCAATGGAGGGAGAGCCGAGACAACCACTACCACCCCGCTGCGTCCCGACCTGGATATGGGGCCAGTGTCAAAAAAAAAAGTGTCAAAAAGTCCCAAAATTTTTTGGCACCGTTTCGGTGGGTGTGGCTTGGGGGGGGGTCATGTGACTGAGTGCATGAGTGACATCAAGTTGGGCATGCCCATGTAGTCATGCCCCCCCACCTAGCCACACCCACAGAACCAGTAGTAAAAAATTTTAAAACCCACCACTGGCATACTCCCTAGGATCCTGTCCACTTCCTCAGGAGCAACAGGATCACACTGTTCCCAGATAACCGGGCGAAAACCTGCCTCAGTGGAGCAGAAATTATTTAACTAGCAGTGTGAATTTTTCTTTTCACTTCTCCATTTTGTCCCTAGAATTTTAACCATAATAGCTTGTCGAAGAATTCTTGGGACTATGAAAGCTTCCATGTGTATTTGTGAAGCTTTAGCTGCTTTAAAAATGAAAACCTACTTATTGAAATCTTATACTGAAAAAGCAAACAGCATCCCTTACCGCTATCGCCTATCACCGCCTCCATGTGCCCCATTTTTGGCCTTTGTACATCCCATTTTTGACCTCTGCGTGCCCCATTTTAGGCCCGCCTGGAAGAGGCCGAAAATGGGGCATGTGGAGGTGGTAATAGGCAGTAGTGGTGATGGCTGACAATGGTGGTGATGGGTGGTGGCGATCCCTGCAGCCTGGAACAGCTGATAGTTCAGATCCAACCATCAATCAGCTGCTTGTGCTAAATCAGGCTGTGTTGAAGCTAACCAGGCTGGTTTTTTTTTCTTGTTTTCCTCCCCAAAAGTTAGGTGCATCTTATAGTCTGGAGCATCTTATAGTCTGAAAAATACAGTAGGTTACAGGAAAGGTGTCTCAAAATGGATCTACTTTACATACTCATCTTAAAGATATATTTTAAATAACCACAGAACACTAGATGTGCTATTGTTTATGCCTGAGACTTAAAAGTAATTTCAATGCTTTTAGACACACACACAAAATAGATGGGGCAATTGATTTTGGTCATCAAATCCTACTCCCTGCTCAGTGCAACTTTTCAGATTAAAGTATCCTTGGCAGATGGTTGTGTAGTTTCTGCTTGAATACATCACATAAAAAGAAGCACACTGCTTCTCAGTAATTGGTTCCACTATTGAATGGATCCCACTGTTAGGAAGTGATTATCATTCAGCCAGTCCTAGAATTTAAAATCATTATTTTATATCCTGCTGTCTGGATTGACAGAGAATAGGTCTTGAGCTTCTTCTATGCCACAACCTATTTCTTGTAAACTACAACCTACTTCTTGGTAAGTAGACCACAACCTACTTCTTGGTAAGCTAGAAAAATGTGGGATAGCATCACCATCAGATGGATTTGTAACTGGCTGACAAACTGTACTCAACAAGTAGTCCTTAATGGTATTACATCTACATAGAGGGAAGTAAGCAGCAGAGTACCATAAGGTCTCGTCTTAGACCCAGTATGTCAGGGTGCTACTAAGCTGGCAGCTGACAGGCTGCCCCTCCTCCTGTGAAGAGGACATCCTAAAAAAAGGGAAGAAAAACCATAGATAATTAAACTGACCCCCACTCAGCCTCCCCAACCTTCCCCAGGCAGCTTCTTAGGTTTCCCTGGGTACTTATCGTGGAACTGCTTGACTAACATGTCTGCTTTCACATCCCAACTCTTAACCCAGCTGGCCTTAGACAGGGGGTAGCCCTTCCAGTGGACTAAGTACTGTAGGTGTGAATCCAAAATTTTCTTCACTTCATAGTGGGTCTCTCCCTGTACTACCATAGGCTTTAGGGCTGCCCAGTCAACTGGCCTCAGGTGGGAGCCTACCACCAGCTTTAACAAGCTGTTATGAAAGTTCGGGCACACTTTCCCTAGCAAGCATGGGAGGCTAAGCTGAATGGTTACAGGGTTTATCACTTTCACAATTGGAAATGGCCCCAGGAACTTAGGTCCTAGCTTCCTACTTGGCAACTACAGCCTCAAGTACTTTGTTGACAGGTACACTTTGTCATCAACTCAGAAAGGAGGTTTGAGGGGGAGCAGCAGTTATCAGCTTGCGCTTTACAGGTTTTCACTGCTTCCACCATAGCTCGCTTGGTATTCTCCCACCTCTTCTTCAAGGATTCCATCCAGTTGTTCAGGGACATGGATGTTGGTGCCTCTGTGGGTAGCTCCAGCATGGGGACAAACAGCACACTACTGGTAATCTGGAATGGGGTCAGGCCGGTGCTGCTATGCACCACATTATTGTAAGGCACCTCTGACAACGGCAGTAGGTCAGCCCAGTTAGATTGCTGGTAATCCACATAGCACCTCCAGTACTGATTTACCATGGCATTTGTCTGTTCCGCTGCCCCATTCGTGCTCAGATGAAAAGCCGAGCTGAGACCCTGAGTGGACCCTATGGCTCTCAGGAATTCCCTCCAGAACTTCGTGGTGAATTGGAACCTCCTGTCAGAGATAACCCTGTGGGGGAACCCATGCAGCCAATAGATCTATTTTATGAACATCCGAACCAACTTCTTGGCCAAGGGCAATCCTTTGTAGGTAGTGAAATGGGCTTGCTTCAAGAATAAGTCAATCATGATCCAAATGACCATGTTCCCAGGAGTTCGACTATAAAATCCATGGTAATTTATTCCCATGGCCAGGTTGGCTCTGCCACTTGTTGAAGGAGGCCAGGGGGTTTCCCTGGTCTTTTCTTCATGGCTCCACAGGTAGCGCAACTTTTTGTATAGTCCTCGACATCATTTTTCATTTTTGGCCACCAAAACTGCTGTCTAGTTGGTGCAGTGTTTTTATATAGCTGAAATGTCCTGCCTGTTTGGTGTCATGGCTGCACTGAAGAATTTGGAGCCTCGGCGGTGGGGACATATAGCTTAGTTCCCTTCCAAGCCAGTACATCTTTCAGGTTAGGACATCCTGATTGTCATTGAACCAAGGGTCTGTGGAGAGGGCCACCTCCAGTGCTGCTGTCATCTGGTCTCCTCTGGTGGGTGACTGTCACCAGGCTTGGCCACGGGTGGTGACCTGGGCTGCTGGCTGGGAGGTGGGGATGATGGTGTGGATGACTTCCTCTCGGAGACAGTTGAATTTGGGTTTTCTTGACAGGGCATCTGCGAGTAGGTTCTCCCCCCCCCCCCGATGTACTTTAAGTTGAAGTTGAATGGCTTAAAATATTGGGCCCACCTGACTTCCTTGGATGAGAGGTTTTTGGGCATCTTTAATGCCTCTAGGTTTCTGTGATCAATCCACACCACAAATGGCACTTTGCTCCCTTCTAGGAAATGTCACCAGGTGTGGAGACCCCAGCGGATGGCATAGGCTTCTTTCTCCCACACCGCCCATCGCCTCTCAGTGTCAGTGAGTTTTTTTGGAGTTGTAAGCACAAGGTTGTAGCTGCCCTTGGGGGTTCACTTACAACAGCACAGTCGCTAAGACCACATCGCTGGAATCCACTTGGATCATGAATGGGTGCTCTGGCTCTGGGTGCCTGAGGATCAGTTCCTCGGCGAATAGTTTCTTTAGGGCCTCAAAGGCTTGCTGGCAATCTAGGGTCAGGCAAGGGCTGACTGAGCTTCAGCTTGGGACCCCCCTCCTGTTTTTAACAGTTCCATGAGGGGGAGTGCCACCTTGGTGAAAGTGGGAATGAACTGTCTGTAGAAGTTGACAAACCTGAGGAAGCTCTGGAGCTGCTTTCAGGTGCATGGGAGTTGAAAGTCTAAGACACTCTTTACTTTCCCTGGGGCCATCTTGATCCCTTCATTTGACACTCGATAGCCCAGGTAGTCTAGGGAGGTCTTGTGGAATTCGCATTTTGACAGCTTCACATAGAGCTTAACTGTAAGGAGTTTCTTAAGGACTTGGCGCACTAGTTTGACATGTTCCTCTATGGTCTCACTGAAAATGAGAATGCCACCCAAGTAGACGAGGACCCCTTTGTAGAGGTGATCATGCAGCACCTTGTTGATTAGCTGCATGAAGACTGTGGGGGCTCCTTGTAATCCAATTGGCATTTTTTTTAAAACTGGAAGCTGCCCAGAGGGCAGTTTAAGGCTGTCTTCCACTGATCTTCTTCTTTAATGCGGACTCTGTAGTACACCTCCCATAAGTCAAGTTTGGTGAACACCTTCCCCTTTGCTAGCATGTCCTTCATTAAGGGCAGGGGATAGGTGTTTTCCACACACATGGCATTAATGCTGTGGAAGTCCACACAGAACCTCATTGAGCCATCTTTTTTCTCCTTAAGCAGCACTGGGGCTGCAACCCGGGACTTGGATGGATGGATGAAACCTGTCGCTAAGTTGGTGTCAATATAGCTCCGTAGCTTGTCCATCTCCCTAGGGGTCATGGAGTATATCTTGAGCTTAAGGAGCTTAGCCCATGGCACCAACTCTATTGCACAGTGGGTCAGTCGGTGAGGGGGAAGGGTGTTACAGTCTTGCTCACTGAACATGTTGACCAGGTTCCTTTCCTCTGTTGGCACTGGGGGACAGCCAGCTGGTGCAGTCATGATGGCTGTGGCCTTCTCACAGGGGCTTGGGCCATGGTGCAGATTTGCAGGGTTGGTTTCCCCATTAGGAGAAGGCAGTAGCAGTCCAACCCCTATCCTTAGTTTTCTGTAGCTGCTCTCCCACATAATTGTGGGTGTTCACTTGTCTAATCAGGCTAGGCCTAGGATAACTGATTCAGTCATTTTTTGCACCAACACGAAGTGGATAATCTCCCAGTGGTGCCCCATCTCCAGCCTCACTGGTTCAGTGACTAGACTGGCTGGGGTTCCCACTATTAATGTCCCATTGACTTGCTCGAAGCATATGGGGTGTGCTAGGGGTATTGTGGCTATCCCAACCTCTGGATTGTTGGGAAACTAATAAGGCACCTAGTGCAGCCAGTGTCTATGATGGCTTCTATGTCCCCTTGGGCTCCCATTGCCAGCACCACTTTTGGAGATTTGATGGCAAAGGGACAGATGGCTTCACTTACCATCGGGTTGTCACCAGTCATTGGTGCTGTCCCCAGTGACTGCAAAGGGGGCTCAAGCAGCCAGAGTCTCCTCGCTCCTGGCTGGGGGAAGGTAGACTTTGACAGCTTGCCTGCCAAACTTCCCCTTTTTGGTCAGTTTCTGTGAGGTTGTCTTGGCTCTCACCATCGCTGGGGTTCTGGTTTGCAGAATCAGAGGTGCGTCTAGGCACTTGGATGCCCGGTGCCCTTGCTGGCCACACCTGAAGCACTTGATGGTTGTGGTCGGTGTTGACTTTGGCTCTTCCAGAGGCCGTGAACCAGACTGACATCCCAACATTCTCTTCGGCTTTTTTGGGGGGAGCGGTCTTACTTCTGGGTCCATGGGCACTGCCATTTGGTACCACTCCTGTATGTGGTCTGGGGTGCCTCGATAGGCGCAGGCCTGCCAAGAGATCAAGGTCCAGGGCCTCCTTGAAGTAATGGAAAAAGGCACTCTGGCCAGTCTTGCAGTTTTCCTGCCACTCTCTGGAACTCCCAGACCAACTCTTTTACAGGGTGGTCTCTTTGCTTTAATTCCTTGATCTCAGCCTCAGCTTCCTGCCCCTGGCCGGTATCATCAAACTGGGCCCTCAGTGCTTCCACGAATTCATTGGCATCGTCTAACTCGGGGGCTGCCTGATCATGTAGCTGGGCTATCAAATCGGCTGCATTGTCTGCCATGTTGTTGGCTATGGCTGAGACCATGTCACAGTCAGATTGGTACTGGTACCCATAATGGTTGAGGTGGGACCAAATCCAGTTGAGAAAATATGCCAGCTTTCCTGGGGTTCCAACAAAGGTTGCTCTGAAATGTGGGGGTGCAGCTGGTGGCAGTGGCAGCGGTTGAGCTGCTGCAGGTGGAGGGACTGGGGCTGGCATCTATTGGCACTGCACCCACCACTGGCTAGAGTAGAAGGCCCAGCCAGGAGGAATCTGGTTAGCAGGTGGAAGCCTGGGGGTGGCTGGCGTGGCTGCCCAATCAACCCCGGTTGTCTAGAGATTCCTCTTTGCAAAGGCAGTCTGGATTGGCTTACTGGCCCAGCCACAGGGTTGACAGCTGTCAATCTGGTAGATCAGGCCCATTGCAGGAAGCCTTGGCGCAGTCTGCTCTGTGCCGAATGGAATGAGGGGGAAGTTCCTCCGAGGGGGTGTCATGGTCCCCTGGCTTAGAAGGTGAATGTCGGCTGGGTCAGTACCATGACCCCTGGCCAGCCTGAGGTTGCTGGCCCTGTCTACCCATGCTGAGCTGGCTGAACTTCTCTGGTAGGGCCTCCAAGGTTTGGCTTCTCGGCAGTGGCTGGACTCCTCAATCCCAGGATTCACTGGGGTCAACAAGTATTGTAGCCCTCCACTTGAATATGGTGGTATGCTCAGCTCACGCTGCGGTAACCTGACGCTCCTGGAGCACTTGCTGCTCAGCAAATTGCCCCTCTGTCTGGTACAGCTCCTGGGAGGCTGGCCATGGTGTTGGCTCCTGGTATGTCGGGATCATGAATGCGCTGCCGGTGCCGTGGCCACGCTAGTGAAGCTCACAGGTTGGCTTCCAAAGGACAGGCTCCTTGGGCCAGGATCCCAGCTGGCACTCGAGCTCAGCTGCTACTTGCTCGGCTGCCAAGGGGAATCTGAGGGTCCCAGAACTCTCCCTAGTGAGCCCACTGGCTCCAACAGCTCTGCTGGCAGCGGCCAGGTCATCCTCTGTTTGTTCTTCTCCATCTTCCCTGAGTCTTCCTGCTGCCCAGTAGATCAGGTAAGCAACTAGAGCTCAGGACCCTGGACAGCAGCCCCACACAAGCAGGGAGCTGTGGCTTCTTTTTAAAAAGAGATTCGGGTTAATGTCAGGGTTCCAAGCCCATAGGAAATCATGACTCCAAGGCAGGGTTCCTCAAAGTTCAAATTTATTAGGCATGTCATATTGGCACAGCTGGTGAAAACCCAAACCTGAAGTCCCCCAGGTTTTCCCCATCCAGTTTAAATCCAAAGTTCTCCCCCACATTACACAGAACCACCACACGCCCCTATCAGATCTCTCTCCTCATCCTGGATGCCTCCCATCCACATCCCACCAGTTGCTGGTGAGAGTGTCCTTGGTTCCCAGGAGAATGTTATTTTGACTACATATCCCTCTATCTCTATGCCCCCTCCCTTTCCCTTAGCTTCAGTGAGCCTTACTATGGCAACCCTGAAGACTTCAAAGATGGCTGCAGGGTTGACACAGTACACTTCATTATTTTCATAAAAATGTAACTTTTCATTATTTTCATCAATGACTTAGATGAGGGAATAGAAGGGGAACTTATCAAATTTTCAGATGATACTAAGCTGGCAGGAATATGGCGAACCTTTTTGGCACTGGGTGCCCAAAGAGCACACACATACCCAAAAAGCAACATGTGTGTCCCTGCGCATGCACCCCATGCATGTGCCCCCTGCATGTGTGGCAGAGACCCGAAGGCCAGCAGGCTGGTGGGAGGTGTGCGTGCATAATGCAGCGGAACTGAGCTGGGGTGATGGCACATGGGCCCAGAGAGGGCTCTGCATGCCACCTCTGGCACGCGTGCCATAGATTTGCCACCACTGCCCTAGATGATAGGCTCAAGATCCAAATGGATGTTGACAGACTTGAACATTGGGCCCTATCTAACAAAATGAAATTCAATGTAGAGAAAAGTAAAGTCTTACACTTAGGC